>CATIWR010266993.1:0-27568 GCA_949677035.1 Omphalea diandra | reverse complement strand
AAGCCATGATTGAAGAAGCTGGTCTTTTTTGAACCAATCCACAAATTCTGGATTTGGTTTTGGAGTGGGATCTGTATATGAAGTAGGGATGGTTTTAGGAGGTGATGGTTTTGTTCCATCAATGAAACCGTGCAAATCTTGAAAGTTTAAGATAGGGCCGAATTGAGTTTTTCACGCAAGATAGTTAGTGAAATTCAATTTAAAGGAGAAGGAAGAAGAAGAATTGATGGACGAATTAGAGGAGGAAGAAGATGATGAAGAGAGAGGAACAAGAGTCATATTGGATCAAAGCTCTGATACCATGTAAATAAGAAGAAAACAAGAGTTTGCATAAAAAATGTGTGATTGGTAAAGGCAGAGAACCAGCCTTATATACATATCTATTTTTCTTGTATACAAGCCTATAATTATGCCTATAATCAAGCCTATAATCAAGCCTATAATTAAGCATATAATTAAACATATAATCAAGCTTATAATCAAGTCTATAATTATGATAATTACTACAATTAGAATATAAACACTAAATAAGAAATTTACAGTACAAGACATAAAAATATTTATATCAGTAACAGTAGAAAACTCTTTTATAATTTAATCATGGTATTATAACTCATTTGGGAATTAATTTTAAAAAATCTTCTTGTCATTCATATAGTTTTAATCCTTACCTTTGTGTGTTTATATTTTATGTGTGCTTGTTTTTTCTTTTCATCTTCACATTTCTTTTCTTTCTACGTTGCTCTTTATGGCCAATTCCTCTACTGATTCTACAACAATTGAACTTCCAACCAATTTTGGTCTCACCAGCAGCCACATGATTTTGAGCAACCCGATTATGTCTGCATGTTGGAATGTTTTATTTAAGACTTGAAACAGACTCCATGGGCTTGGTTTTAGTGATTTACCAAGCTCTTCATCTCACTTGGTTTTGTTAATACTCAAGCAGATGCTTCCATATTTACTATGCCTAATGGTACTGACATGGCTCTGCTTCTTTTACTTCTTGATGATATCATACTGACTGCTTCTTCCTCCAACTTTTTACAACACTTGCTGGTTTTGTTAAAGGCTGAATTTGCTCTCAGAATTGTATGTTTCTTTACCCTATCTTTGAGAAATTGTTTAGAGGAAAAGAAAATAAATTTTATTTTCCTTCATTTTTTCCCTTTTCATGTTTGGATAAAAAAGAAGATAAAAAATACATTTATTTTCTCTCTTTTAATTAAAGAAGTATCAAGAGCAAAAATTGTAAATTTATCATAATTTCCATAATCATCATATTTTCTCTCTATCTTGGAAGGAAAATAAAAAGAGAAAAATAAGAGTTATGTTTCGTTCTTCTTTATTTTCCCTTCATTCTCAAGCAGTAAACAACTGCAATCTTTTTTATTTTCCTTCCTCCCTCATTTTATCTCATTCCAAATAAAGAGTTAGTGTTACATGACAATATTAGCATAACGAATCCGATTCATCATGCCTATTCCAAACATGTCAAACTTCATGCAAAAAAAGATTTATGATGGAGATCTTTAAGTTCATTATGTTCGTAGTCAGGAACAGTTAGCTGAAGTTTTGATCAAGAGCTTAACAGTAGCCAAATTTAAATTATTACGATCCAATATCTATGCATTGTGTCCCTTACGACTTGAGGGGAATATTATAATATCACTTGTTTTGTGTAGTTACCACTAATCCTAAATTGTGAGAGTGTGTGGGATAATTATAATAATAATAAATTTAATATTTATTTTTATTAAATAATTAATTAAAATTATTATTATTTTATTAAAGTTATTATTAAATAAATAAAATTATAAAATAATTTTCTTAAAATTTATAATTATGTATATAAGTAGTTGTAATAAAAAAATTGTATATTGTTACTTTACAACTTCAATCTTATGTGACATAATTTTAAGATGAAACTAAGTTCTGATAAATCAATCAAATAAATATTATTAAGTACTGCATAATCAAAAATAAAATTAATAGATAATTATAAATTGCATATACATATATGAGATAATTATAATAAAATATTGTATATCGATCCATACCTTCAATCTTGTATAGTATAGTTTTAAGAAAAATTTATTAAAGTTAAACGAAATAATTTCTAATAATCTATTATGTTGTCTCTAGCCCTTATATCCTCATAATTTTGAACAATCAATAAAATTAATTTAAATCTTAACATCTTATCTAACATTTTTACTTTTTTATAGATTTTTAAATTTCTTATTTAGAAGTTATTTAGAGTTTTTGTTTTTTTAGATTTTTTGAATTTTTTATTTTTAGAAAATTTTTATTATATAATCTTAGTTATTTTTAGTTTACTATTTAGAATGTCTTTTTTATATAATAATTAATTTTTCTAATTTTCTATTTAAAATTTCTTTGATACGACAGTTTTCTATAACATAATACATAAAACAACAACATGTAACTGTATTATATATAATTATTTGACAAATGATTATAATTATTTAAAACTAATTGTGAGATTGGAACTAATAATATATATTGATTGTAATTCTGTAATTACTTAGCACATTAATTCTTGTATCACTTCGATATACTTTGTTTTAGAGCAATACAATCTGGATAGAGAATATGCTTTCATAAGTTGAACATGATATACATATTACTATTGCCCTTGTCATCTTTCCTTCTATTTCAAACAAAGCAGATTTCACATTCAAAATCCAATAGAACCAAATTAATTTATATGAAATGCATTCTGGCAACATAACTTGGTGATGGACAGTAATACATTAAAAATGTCTCATATAGTTTATCTTTTGTCATTGGAAATGAATAAAAATTGAATAACTAAATCAAACAATTAACAGTTTGAGTAATCCAAGAGAGAGAAGCACACATTGGATAGAAATTCATGTGCCACAAGTTTTTACACTTTCCACCCTTTATTACAATAATAGGGCACTTCAAGAAGTACCTTGCGTGATTTGTACAAAATGAAGTCTTGCCCTACTATTCTTTTATACTTCCAGGTAGTGCATGCCCTGTCATGTTCTACCTTATATATACATAAACAAACCTAATTGAACTCGTCGAGGGATCCAAAACTTTCCATTTCCCCAATTCTTGGATAATTAGTCAATGATCCACCCAAAAAATCAAGTGGTGAGTCATTGGAGAAGGTGGTGGTGTCATAGATAAACGACAAACCTGCGTCATCAGCCATTGGATAATTCATGCAAAAGGAGCTGAATTTGTTAACCTCATAATCAGTAAATAAGATATCACTGACAGCAGTCCTAGCTATATTAGAATATACATCTTGATCAGATACCCTCTTTGCCTGAATTACCTGATGATGAGTAAACATTAAGAATATGCTGCTATTAGTAAAAATCAAGAGTTCTCAATACCAATTCTTAAGGAGAAAACTTCACATAATCTTAGAAATGTACAAGGGCAACATACATAATTCTGGTTTTCAATGTCTTTATATACGATCATGAAGTCTCCTAGTTGTAATCCATGTGTGTTAACGAAGTCACCTGACAAAATTTAATACATGAACGATGATTTAATTTGTTAAATAGAAGAATGAAAAAATGACAATTTTGAGAGGTGACCAAGGCTATACCAGTATTTTCGAGTACATACATCCGGCTATTGTTATTAGGCCAGTACCTGTTTACAATATAAAGAATATCAAAAAGTTGTTCATAAACATGATGATAAATTTCCTTTCTGAAATATTACTAAAGAAAATTAAAATTGATTAGTTAATTAATATCCAATTTGTCAAAAATAACTTTGGAACAGTAGGTTAAATTGGAAAACTTTCAGTTCAAGAAATGGAAGGTGGACGTAATACAATATGCGAAAACTAGCCCATATAATACCATTTGACAAAAAATAAATAATAAAAAAAAAGAGATGAGTATGAAAAAAAAAGAGGGAGGAGAAACTTGAACCTGTACTTGAAGCTCCAAACATGCAAACCATCCAAGTCATCCATGCTGATAAAAATCCCTTCTTTCGACTCGAGGACAGGGAGATGTGCCTCAGCAGCTTTCTGAACATGAGGAAATTAAAGAGATTGAAGTCAAAATTATTGTAATTGCCATATGATCATATGTTTTTATGAGCTAGTTGAAGTTGATTAGGAAGAGAGATAGAAATTGCAACATACTTATGTAATCATTAAGATAAGAAAAAAATACAAAAACTAATTATTAGACCTTTGGGAGAATCACCCTCTTCAGGGAGCTAACATCACTGTTCTTAAGTTCCTTTTGAAAGAGGAAACTCAATCTCCTTTGATCGATTACCTATGGAATAGGAATGCTTCAGAGTCATCATCGCAAAGATAATGTTATAAAATCTAAATATAAATCTAAAAATGTAAATGAGATAAATGGTGTTTATTTCCAATCCATCAATAAACATATAACAAAGATAAATAACAACTCGCTTTATGAAGTACCGACACTTTCATATGCTTGATCTTGGTGTATGCATTGCAAGTGACAGAATCGCTAAGACAGGAATGTTCTCAAAATAATCATGATATTCCTTTTCAGATCCCTACCATATTCCATATAAATCTCAAGCACAATGGCAAGTTAGTGAAAAGAAAACTTTGAGCACTGAAGAAAAGAGGCTAGCCGACACAAAATTTTGAATTCTCAAAAGAAAAATTCAAATCCTATATTTTTGCTCATTGCATTATTCCACGTGTGACGGATCGACTACCAGAAAGCGTACGAACATTTACCGTTGACAAAAGTTAGAGAAGCAATCAGCAACTAAATTTTAAACAAAATGTCATCAAATTACAAATTCTGCAGCACATTCGAAAATTATTGATTTTTTTTTCCGGTATTAGGTTACGAGAATTTTATATTGATGAGACTTGAACGTATGCAATCACCATAACTTCGAACATGTATATCAAAATAATGGATCATCGACTAACTTGTTGAATTTAGAAATATCATATACACCAAAAATTTTCTTTCTCATTCCAACTATCTGCCTAAGTCTTCTAACCACACATGACACGTGTTCGTGTTATGCTTAATTATGCAATATATATGCAAGTTAAAATTTTCAGGTAACTCCATTTATTCTGGCGCAAAAGCTTTTCAAACCTATATTTTGGTCTCAGTATGATTAATTTACGATCATTGTTTCATTTCACTATGATCTAATAAACAGTATAGGCAAGTTATAATTAATGACTAAAACAATCAAACAAAAACAAGAACATCTCAAGAGAAATTATAGAAAATTAGAAATCCCTTTTATAGATCAAACAATTACATCAGATTAATGTTAAGATTACAATCCTTAAATAAAAAGAACGCACAACAGAGATGATGAAACTATTTATTCTGACTCACAGAAATAAGTATTCCTTACTAAAGAATAATAAATTAACAATATAACAGAAATCCGCAATCTCACCTCACCAGAGTGCAGTACCTGGAGCAACAAAAACAGTTGCCCATTAAGTCACAAACAAAATTAAAAACTAAATACCCAAGAAAACTGCTAAGGACATAATAATTAAATTAAAACATATAATATAATATTAAAAAGAAGAGAAAAAAAAAAAGAAATAAAATTCTCACACGTGCGGGAAAAGGGGGAAGATGGTGCAGTGGAGGAGACGAAGGCACGTGCGAAGAGGAAGAGGAAGAAGAAGAAGTAAAAGAGAAAAGGTGATTAATGGCTGAAGACGGTCTCCTCTGTCTAGGCATCCTTTTCTTCCTTATGACACCAAAACCAACCACAGCAACAAGATTGTCATGACGGGTCAACGCAAGATCCGACCCATCACCATGTTTCTTGTCCCCTTCCACACCAACACACTCTCCACCTGCCATCCAGGCACACGCCTCGGGCTTCTCATGACCCGCCTCTTGTTCCATCATCATTTACTTTACTCTTTCTACTACACCTTTCTTTCTTCTTTATATAGAAGGTGCTAAAAAGATACTAATTCATGGTGTGTTTGTTTTGGATTTCACTGACACAGTACTGCAGCTCAATCAGATGGAAACACCACCGGTGGTCGACGCTAGGCAATCAGGAAATGGTGGAGGTTAAAGATAGGTGTATTTTTTAAAAAAAAAAAAAAAAAAGGAGAAGGAGAGATATGTGTGGCTCAGGGATGATGGGTTAGCTTTCTTTCTTTCTATTTTTTTTTTCCCTATTTTTAGCAAGGGGAAATGGTGACTGCACTACACTATTGGGTTCTTATGACATTTGTGCTTCTTGTATTCCTTCTTGCTCTCATACTAGTATATATTTTTATTATTATATCTTAACAACCCACCAACATTAACCTTAATGATCATCAAAAAGAGACACCAATGGCTTAAATCTTGCTAGCTGAAGAGAGAACACAAAGGGGTATAGCTAGCAAGCTAGGGTTACGTGGTTATGGACATTAATATTGTTATGATTAGAGGTTTATAGTGACAAATGTGCAATGTGGATTCATGTGGTTGGTTTTTGTATCTTTCTTTAGTTGGTGACAAACTAGACCATATATAAATGTGGGATATATATGTAACTAGGGTTAATGATATTGAGAAGGGTGAAGAAAAAGAAAGATCAAATAAAGAGAAAGAGAGAGAAATGTGGAGGAGAGATGAAGATGCTGATGATAATGGCGGTGGTTAGGGTTTGGCCAAAAGAAAGGTGACGAATGGAGGGTGATGAGAAAACAGGTGTTGAAAAAGTTCTGATTCTTTTGTCTACAGAAATCAATGGCGTTTTCGAGCCTTATTGGACTCTCCGTCGTCTTTCCCATGTGAAGTAGAGCAAAGAATAATAGAGTGATTTTCATTTGAAAACCAATGTATGGGAAAGACTGCAGGTGTTCTTTTTTTTTTTTTTTTTTTTTGCAATGGTGTGTTGTAATCATACTGGAAAGTATTGAGTGAGCATGAGATTATGTATGGAATGTGGATGTTTTGACGAGATGAGGCCAAGTTTGACGTTATTGATGATGCATGACCTCAGAAGATTTTCAATTGAGAAGCTAATGTCAAAGATTTTTAAAAGGGTTGGAAAATCTAGTATTTATTTTCTTTTTGTTATTGAAAATCTTGGATATTCGAAGCCTGGGAATGCAGCCACGTGCTTCCCATGCAAATGTGCAAATAAGGTAATAATAAATGTAAGAAGATAATTTCCTATACCCACCAAAATCCACCTGCTTAATGCTTCCTATTATATTACATAAATATATGTCTGGTCCCTTACCTTACTCCAGAATGCCAATATTATATTTACTCTGTTAAAATAAAGAAAAAAAAGAGAGAGAGAGAGAGAAAGAGATTATTTTTCTTTAAATGAAATATTTTCGATGTGTAAACATATATTATTACTACATGCTAAATTCTTTCATATATGGAACTCCCCTACAGGCTTTAATGAAACTTTTACTTTTCAAGGAAATGAGAGGATGATGATAATGACCTTAGCTCAGTCTTTCTTCCCCCAGACATCTTGACTTCAAACACTCACCCTTGATTCTTTGAATTAATCCATTAAAGCCTCGCTTTTCATTTTATTTATCATTTTAGAAATTTTATTTTATATTAATTTATTTTTTAAGAAATCTAATGGATATTAATTATTCTTTTTCAATTTTGTTCAAATAGTTTGTGTGAGAGAGAAAATTAATAAAATGATATTTTGAATAATTTAATTATATATAATTATTTTTTAAATTTAAAGCTATTTAATAATTTTTTAATTATTATATAATTATCTTAATGTCAAATAAAAATAAGAAATAATATTTTTTGAACAAATGTTGACATTAATATTTTCCCTCAAAATCATTGATTCCAAGAAAAGAGAGATTGCCTCTTTTTATAGAGAAGATAGGGCCTCACTCCCTTTCTCTTTCTCGAAGTAGAATTTCACATAAATTTATCTCAGAATGATCAAAATCAACTAGCCACCACAATATAATTATTTTCATACTATAATTGAATTGACACAATAATGTTATGAATTTTAATGTACGTTAAAATGGGCAATTATTTTCCTATTGGGATTCATATTTTAGAAAAGACTCATCAAGGGATTCATATATTAATATATCATAAAAAATTTCTAAAAATATAGTTCTTAATAAGTCTAAATATTACGGTAATCCTAACTGATACTTGAAAAGAAAAAAAAAATAATCCTAATTTGAAAGAATTTGTGTCATTGTATATGGAATACATTTGAATTTTGAGCGTAATTAGGCATAATAACTTTTTTTTTTATTTAATTTCTTCAAAGTGAGGAATAAAATAATTACTTTTTAATTAAGATATATGAATCCCATGTTGTTCATAGTGGAGCGACTAGTTGTTCTACTCAGTCCGATAATGGTGGAAGAAATGGAGATGATTGTGAGATGAAGGAAGAAGAAATTGATAAATACTTTTTGCAAGTTAAAAACTTTCAGAATTTGGCAGCACAGTAGGATTTTGACGAATATATAAAGTAGTTTGCAAAAACCAAAATCACAACTGAATTCAATCTATTGGCATAATGAAAAATGATAATGCTATCAGGTTTCTAATATTATTTAGAATAATCGTAGATTTTTTTTATTATGGGATAAAAGTATTTAAAACAATATTTTATTATTTTTTTAGAATATTGGCATCTAATTAATTTCTTTTTAGATAATTTTAAAAGTATATTTCTCATATGGACTTAATTTATTATATTTAAAGATTTTTTTTTTTTATCTAAATAGCCATATATTTTTTGGTTGTTTAATATAACAATAGAACCTTTGAATCAGTTTTTACCACTAGAGGTAGTGAGGTAAATTAAACTAGTGGACACTCAAATTAGAGCCAAATTCTATTGTAATTATAAAAAAATAATTTTGTTTAATTAAGTCATTCAACTGTTATTATTATTTTAATTAGTAAAATCTGGTCAAAATTAAAAATATATGAGCAAATAACTGTTTTGAAGTCATCATTCATATCACCGATTATTCTTAATTTGGCCAAATTTTTTTATTGATATAGTTATCATAACTGAGTGACTTGATTAAATAAAATTAATTTCTCATGACTATAATAAAATTTGACCATGATTCCAAATGACCACTATTTTAAATTAGCTAGAGATAGAGCCTTGGAGCAGTGAAAGAGTTCTTTTGACTCCTAAACCTGTAATGGTAGTGCTAATTTGTTGTCAAAATTGACAATGGTCATCTCCCAAAACCGTCCAGCTGGAGGAAACAGTTGCCAGTTGAGACAATTTTGAATCAGGTCGTTTTATTGCTTTATCCTTTTTAGTTTTTCCATTTTTAGTAATTTACAGTTTGCAATACTTTTGGTTTACTACTTTCCGGTTATTGACTTTAGGATGAGTTTGAACTTCTTAAAAAAAAGCTAAAAAGGATTATCTTTCATAATTAGTAATTAATTATAAATTCTTTCAATATAAGTTTTGTGAATAAAAAGTAATTCTTTTTAAAAAATAGTATTTTATCTCAAAACTTCTATTGAAAAATTTACAATCACCTACAAAAAAAATTTTTTTTCTAACTTTTACCTCAAAATCAGATTTTTCAATTGTAGCGCTAAATATTGTGATATTGAACACTTTTATTTCAATATATTTCTATTACAGAAATTACACAGGATTCTAAATTTAACTAAGCCACATATTGTTCAGTGGAGTCAAGGGATCAATTCAACTCCATGAAAAAAATTAAAATATCACATTTAATTTAGTAAAATTAGAATAATGACTACACTTAAATTTTGCTCTAGATCCATATTGAAATTTATTGTTTAAAATTTGATTCATCAATTTTAATTTCTTAAAGAAAATTTAAGTACTCACATAAATACTTTAGTATCAATTTTAATTTCTTAAAGAAAATTTAAGTACTCACATAAATACTCCTAGTATCAAAACACCAAAATAAAAAAAATTATGATAATAAACTCTCTAAGCATTGAATCATATAACTTTAAACTTAAATTAAATTTAAGTTTAATTGTTGTCACTGAACGTGATCTAAAAAAAACTTTAAACTTGTCTTGATTTTCTAATTTTATCTACAAGTTAAATAACCATTTTAATTGAGTCTCATTTCAATAATTAGTTGCAATTTTAACTAATTAAGAAAAATAATCAAAGTTGAAATATAAAATTATGTTTTATGGTTACAAGGAAAAATAGAGACAACAGAGTGAGAGAGATTTTTTTTAAAAAAAAAAAAACAAGAGAGAGAAGAAAAACATATTTTATGTTATAATAAAAAAAATCTTTTAATTTTGATCAATTTCAGTTAATGTGATAAAATTATGATTAATCTTTAAAATAAAACTCAACTCACATTTACTAAATTATAAAATTATAAAATTATGGTAATTTTTAAATATTTTGAGTCGTTCAGCCATCTCATATCAAAATTTTTATTATGATTTAACGTTAATTTTGAGCTTCAGTTCAAGATACTAAATTCTAAAATTTAAATTTCTGATAACGAGTAATTAATATCTATGTGCTAAGCTACTTGTTTAATGTTTATGAACAATCTAGTAGCAAGGTGTGATTATAGTTTTAATGCTTTACTATACTACTAGTTTACTTGTTAGTTTGTTCTTACTTTGATGTTGATTTATGATCACTTTGTGTTTCTGCTGTCTAACTGTTATTTAGAATGAGCGTTAAATTACATTTAAACGTTGAAAATCACAAATTCCCCGCCACCTGTCCCGTGTGCACTCTCGCAAAAAAATACCAAAAATATGTACAAAGATGAACTGAAAACCAGAACGCCAACTGTGGCCATATATAGCTTCCGCAGCAGGATTCGTTTCTGCACTTTCCAAGAAGTGGCTGGGCATCCTGCTAATGATACTTCAAGATTCAACAGAACTTACAGTCCCAGTTTAACTCTGCTGCAAGATCCACAGAAAGAAGAGAGAATGGAAATGACTGGAAGGTAAAAAAATTTTCAATATATGTTACAAGGTGATGGAAATTCCCATCAGAAAAGTACTACTTCAAGCAGAAAGTACGACAACAGGAGACCTATATATATATACAAATAATCAGAAAAAAGGAAAAAATCAAAGGATAAACACAAAAGAAATACAAGCTGTACTCAGAAGTGGCTCATGTTCGCATGAGCATAGAGAGCAAGACCCAGATCCACTTAAAGCAAGATAAAACATTACACTGCAAATACAAACAGACTACATGGTAGGGATAACAAATACAGGTGGCAACGCTAAAGGACAGCTACCGTTTGTTTGGAGGCAAAAAATTCTATGAGACAACATACTTTGTCTGGTTTTTGTAATCTTTCATGCTGTTCTGCTGTTTGCAACACTCAATTAATTGGTCAAGTCACTTGGTCCAGTTCCACTGTCTCATCATCTTCCTGATGCTTGTTTGGCTTTACAGGGAAGTATTTTATACACACAAGATCACCAACTTGGCTGATA
Organism: Omphalea diandra; assembly: GCA_949677035.1. NCBI lineage: Eukaryota > Viridiplantae > Streptophyta > Magnoliopsida > Malpighiales > Euphorbiaceae > Omphalea > Omphalea diandra. Next base: position 16,085 of record CATIWR010266993.1, on the reverse strand, counting down.
ACCTGAAAGAACAAAACATAGTAAGTATTTAATGTCCAGAGGTACCAAAAAGAAACATACATTACATGTAACGGGATTCATTATCATCAACTCCCTAGTCAGTGTGACAGCGCTTATCTCAAAAAACCAAATTAATACATATCTTGAATTACTCTCATTTCCCGTGTAAAAATGCAACGTTATATTGTTATGTAAAGCAGTCAATTGTGTTCACATATCATCATTGACAGCTTGCATATAAAGCAGAAAGAACACCAACTAGCATCTACACTTCTTATGACCTTACAACTCAGACTGACTCTGTGCACGTGCAAATGTGTGTGCATGTTCATGCACAAGCATCCATGTTTGCCTGCCTCCATTTGTGTCTGTGTGTGAAAGAGAGAAAGAGACTGAGTGAATGAGTGTGTTTCACATACAAAAGTAAAATATAACTCTTCAACTAGCTAGTATGACACCATAATCAAGTAGATCACAGGTTCTCTGAAGCACAAATACTGTGATAAATACAGGAGAGTATCAGATATTAGAATTTACTTCCAATGCTTTAATCGGATCTTCCTTGGTATGAGAAGCAGATATGCATATGTGTGCCCTAGCCAACAGTAGTGGGGTTGCTGGAAAAGCCACCGTCACAACTGCTACCTGTAACAGCACCAAAGACAGATAATTGAAATTCATGTAAAACATAACAAATCACTAGTTGGGAAAAAGTTAAAGAATCTTTTTATAGATACTTGCGTTTTGCTTGAGGCACTCCCTTGAGAAGGCAGGAACTTTGGCTGAATTATAAAGCATAATCGGCATTACAGGAGAGTCATGTCTCCACGAACCTCAAACCCCAATTTTGCAATTCTGACCTAAAAAAGTTGCTGTTCTCACGTATTCATGCAAGCTTCTGAGCACTTGCATGAAACAAAATTAACTTAACAACAGAAGATTTTTCCACCCGAGATATCCACTTTGCAGAGTTAAATTGAGTAAACATTAACTTCATCCAAACCTCTATTGGAACCATCCTCCCCAATAATAACCTTTAGGGCAGATATAATTTGCTCTGTGGCTGGTGGTGATATTGATGTTGCATATAGATGAGCCAGCCAGGTGTATTTCAGGTATTGGATAAGATCCAGCAGAAGATAATTTAAGTTTTTCTAAACCTTAAAATTAAATATATACAAAATATAACATTTCCCTGATGCATCTAAATGATGATATTTCCAGTAAAACAACCGATAATCCATCATATCAATTTTATACATGTGTATACAGATAAAAATCAGAATGATGTCAGCCAGAAAAACAGATAATAGAATGTGAATTTTTCTATAGTAAAGCAAGTACCAGACACAACGAGACTTTACAACTTTTTATACACCTCTATCTTAAAGCAGAAATCTTTATGCATTTCAGTTTTATTGATCTCACAAAAGAAAATTTTAGGTTCTATTCGGTACGAAGAGATGGAATGTACCGCAATCAAGAGCATAATGAAATGAGAAAAGTAATGCAAGGGAATATGACTGTCATTCTAATCCTATAATTGATTAGCAACAAAAAAAAAAATGTAAAGCAACGACAATTTCTATTCCTGTATATAATTTATTTGGTATTGGTGGGGGGTGGCAGCCAGGAGGAAGTGGCGATGGGGGTGAAGGTGGTGGTAGCAGTAGCAACAGGGATGTTGGCTGTAAGGAGCTGTGATGATAATAGAACTGAGAATAAACAACAAAGTGAATAAAGTGCACCTGTTTGCAGGCATGTTTCACTAATTGAAGTCATCATGATCATTAAATAATGCAACAGGCTTAAGTTACCATAGAGTTTCTCTGGCCAAATACATACATTGGCACTTGAGGTTGCAAAAATTAATCCCTTGACCTTTTATTTTAACCTATTTAGCCACTCAATCTTTATTTAAGCATATTTAACATCTTAATGTTTATTTCAAGACTATTGGATGCAGCATCACATTAATTGAGGGTGAACAACATGCTCTGAGATATTAAAAAGCTGACATGTAAATAATTTTTGTGACTTGGCTAGATTTTTTTTTTTCCCTAACTATCTCTCACTCTCCAATTCATCTGTTCTTTCTTTAACTTTGGCTCGAGGGAGTCAAGATAAAGGAACAACTAAATTCCCAAAACTGAAATTCATAAAACTCAGTAGTAGATGGAAAACATTCTCCAAATTTGAATTTGAATGAGAAATGTGTTGTCAAGACAATATTCAAAATTCACCCAATTTTGTGGTAAAAGATTCATACCTTCCACGGCCATATCATGATCATGAAAACCTAAGACAAGAACACAAATAGCAAAATTTTCTCTTTCAAAATTGCAAGGAGCTGAGACAGATTAGGCCATGCATCCCTCACTAGCAATATGTACCCAAAAGAAAAAATAGATAGCAATGATACCATACTCAACATTCTCCATAGCAAACACTCTTGTGCACCCAAACCCTATACACTATTGCACCCAGATGGCCAAAACAAGCTCAAGTTTGACCAACAATCTTCTTAACTCCAAATTCACACCCATAACATATTTTCTTCAACACCCAAATCAACATTATCATTCCTTCGTGATTTTGAATGAGCTCTAGCATAAAAAAAATGCTTAATCTAGGAGAAGCTATGATGCAAAATAGTTTAAAACTGCACAGACTGCCACAATTTGATGAGATGCAAATAAGGCAGAAAACGGGACTCTCAAAATAGGTGTTGAGAGCTCAAAAAAGAAAAAAAGAATCTTGAGCATTTCAAAGATAGAGACATTACATGACCTGAGAGGGGATTAAAAAAAGAGAAGTAGGTAAAGATAGAGAAATTACTTTTAGCTATTTTCATATCAGATAAAAAAAATGTCACATTTTGTGTGGTTTTAGCAGCTTCACTCGCCCCCTACGTCCATGTATTTAATTCTCATGCTTACTTGGCAAATTTATGTCCAGGTGCAAAAAAGAAGTTGAGTAGTTTGATAGGTCTAAATAGAAGATGGGGACACTAATAGGCTTTTCTTGTTAAGTAAATGGAGCAATTTACGCATTTGGCCAATTTTCTCTTGACAAAAAAAGGAATGAGTTATACAATATAATATCATGACCAGATTATAGTTTTAATCACATTCTATAAAAAATAGTGTTAGGTATAGTACAAAAAAGTAAACATTGTCTTCCATGTAGACTTAAGCTAACAAAGAATCCATCCTACTAAGAGACAAAAAACAAACCTTTGATCCAGCAATATATCCACCACATGATCCAAATGATTTAGTAAAAGTTCCCATCATGATGTCCACATCAGCAGTATCCAGTCCCAGGAGGTCACAAACACCTCTTCCTGTTTTTCCCACTGCTCCAATGCTATGTGCCTTATCCAAGTATATATATATGCCTATAACACATTATTAAGATGATGTCAACGGCAAATGGGAAAAGAAGACAATAGAGCTCAATACTTGCGACTTATTGGAGACACAGTGAAACAAGCAGTGTGAAAAGTTCTCTTCCACGACAAAAGTGAGACATGACAGTCATACACAAAGAATTTTTGCATTGGACAACAACACAGAAGCATTCTTTTGTCCTTTACATTTACATGTGTGACTTTTACTAAATTACACTACTTAAACAAATTATTTGGTCTATAAAATAATCAACCCTGCATGAGTCGCAGAGTAAATAAATAGCAAATTACAAGGCATGTGAGAAGTGCATTATGTATATGGTAAAAAACTGTTAAAGACATCCACATTCTGAAGAAACTCCAGAAAAAGAAATGACAAAATAATAGAATCTGTTTGATCATCATGGAGATTAAGATGGATTTTAACACGTATATTCAAAGGAGCACAGTGTTGACAATACCTTGTATTTTTTGCAGATCGCTATAATCTCAGGAAGTTTACAAAGCTCCCCCTTCCAGGCTGTATATCCCCTCCACAATTAAAATTATTTTCTTCCAAGGTCTGTGAGTCCTAGGTTGTCCCTCCGCAAGTTGTTCTCTCAAGACTTCCTCCAAATGAGAAGGTGCTATAAGAAACAAAATAATTTAGAAACATTAGCCAGCAGTGCATTTCAGACAGTAATATTTGCATTTAAATGGAGTAAACACCATTTAAACAAACTATCAGAAATCTACAAACAATGGAAGGAAGAAGAGAAAAGGTTTGTCCAAAGAATGGCAATAAATTTACATGTCTATTTTATACATAAATTATGATTATATTGTCAACTCAAGAACTGGTCAGATTAGTACAACCCATTCCATAGCACTCACTATTGTGTTGGAAAACATGAATAGCAGCTCCAGATCCACGTGCACCATTGACAATAGAATTGCTGTTCAAGGATCACTGATAATCAAACCACCCTGTAATAGATGATAACATATAATCAGAAGTCAAATGCAGTAAATAAAGCACCCTCAGTAGCAATGATATCAACCTTCCCAATCAAGACTGGAAGAACAGCAGAGTTTGTAACATAGCCCATGCCAAAAACAATAGCTTCTGGCTTTCCAATAAAGTCAGCAACAGACTTCTCCAATACATTGTGCAACACTGTCGTACTTGTGAATAATCTGGAGTAAGGAGAACTTCAATGGAGAGGCACTTAAGCAAAAATATCTTGCAAAACTATAAAACCTCACCTGCATCAACCTGGCTACTTCAAGTGCTAGGAGAGTATTTCTTTAATGAATCAATCACTCGAGGTGTGCAGAACTCATCTGCTGAAGCAAAGCCAAGATAGTTGTAAGACCCCAAGTTAAGGCACCTACTTATGTTTGTTGTTCGTCTGTGTCAAGTCCAATCACATATTCTCAATCCACTAACTTCAGATACAAAATCAGATTCTTTTTTTAAAACAAAAAAAGAAAAAAACTAAGCACTACAAATGCATCAAGGCTCAAGCTTTATAACCTCTAATAGAATGTGAGAATCTTAATTGAGTGTCTTATTATTGTCATTGGAGTGCCTCTCAACCACATTGAACTAAGCATCAGGAGCACTAGCTATCGTCTCCCAAAACAGTCCTATCAATCAAAACATCAAAAACAAATTCATAGGAAATCTCCATTGATAAAACAGTGCAACAATCACCATGGCATCATTTAAATAATCGATCCCATTCAAGCATTTCCACGCTTCTGATTACATAAATACCAAAAATATACACTCGGCTTGACCACAGCAGAGCAGGATATCAAGATTGTGGACTGCCTTCAAGTATATAAACTACCCATATTGCTTAAAGCAACTTAAGAAGTAAGAATTTCCAATAATGCACACAACAAATCAAAAACTAACTTGTTGAATCAATTGATATATATCAATAATAAGAAACATGATTAGATACCTAAATATGGAGATATAAACGGCGTGTGTAGAAATCTTCGAGTCCTAGACAGATTGGAGCAAAACCCTGCTTAATATGAAACATTATAACCATGAAGCACAAATAATAATAAAAATTCAAAAGCTACGAGGAATAGAAGAGACCTGAAGATTCTTTGAGCTGGACCAGTCCAGAATTTTGCGAAAGAAATCTCTGATTTGACCGAACTCAAACAATGATCCATAGCTAAAATATACTGTTAACGCTGTTAAGTACGGAATCGCAATCATTTTCTATTTTCGTTTCCGATTTTTTGTTAGTTACTGGTCTGTACAGATTATGAAATGTAAAGCAGATCTGAAATGGATTTTTATTTTTTAATTTTCTGTGGGCGAGGAGAAAAGGTTTGGAGATGTTGATGAGGAACAACAGACGATATGCCTACTATCTGGAATTGGAACCCGGATCCGACTTCGGGTGGGTTAGTTGTCCACCCATTCAAATCTGCGTATTAGAGAATGGCCATTTTGTTGGGACTCCATGGACGGGCACAACCTCACTGCCACCTCTGGCTCAGATCATTATCTAAAATAAACAAACCAAATTAAATAATATTAAGAGTTTTTATTTTTATTTATTTGTCTCTTTTTTTATATAGCATATTTATTTTTTATTTGTTTAATAATTATTTTTTTGTTTTTTATAATTAATTTTACAAGAAAAAAATATCCATATTTTAAACAAATATTTTATTGTTTTTTCTTTATTTCATTTTCTCATAAACGATATTATATACAAAATCTTCTGAATTTCGTTATCATTCTCATATTTCTTGTCTATTTTAATAATAATTTCAGAAAATATTGCATACTATAATGTTCAAAATAATCATCATTTAAGGCAAAATCCTCACAAATAATTTGAAATAGAGATAAAGATAATTTTTACAAACATCCATTCATTAACTCCATAGAAATAGAGTAGAAAACAAGAAAGAACAATATCATAATTCACTCTAATTTACTCCAGTAAATCTAGATATATGTTAATTGATTTTATATACATATATTATATTATAGTTAAATTTTTTTAGTTTTATAATAATTTAATTATGATCTGTAACAAATTGTCTAATTAAATCAACTTGAACTATAAAATTTAAAGAGTCAAAATATGTGATTTGACTGAATTATAACATTAATACAATATTTTGTCTGGATTATACTATTAATATAGTTTTATTTGATTTGCCTCATATACAAATCACTATATTTAATTTAGTTAATGATTTTAGTTTAAAATCAACACATTGAACAATGATGAGCATTCATATATCTTAAAATGTAATGAAATCAGCAGATTATCTTTTACTTTAGTGGTTAAGAGGTGATACTCATAGACTAAAAAAGTTTCGGTGTCTTCAAATTAAAATGTTTAAATTCAAAGTTTGAACTTGAATTCACTATTTCTTTAAAATCTTAAATTTAAATTTAAATAAATTCAATTAAACTTAAATTTTATATTAGTTGATTTCAATTCGATTTTATATAAATTTATTGAAATATAAAAAATAGTAAAAATATTCAAATTTGATTAGGTGCGTGAATCTTTCAAATCGAACATTTTGATATTTTAACTCAACTCGATAAATTATTCAACAATTAAAGCTTGAAATTGGTGTAATTTATATTTAATCAATTTTAAATATTTTTCAAGTTAATATTATAGTTTATGAGCTGACTCAATTTATTTAAATATCTATATGTATATGCATGAAAAATAAAAATAAATTTATGCTATATTGAGCATATACACTTAATCAATATATGACTCATATTTGAAAAAAACACATAAAATAATATTTAATTATAAATAATAATAATAATAATTCTACACAGAGAATTATAAGTAATTTGTTATTTTTATTTTATTGTTATTTGATGCTGAATAATAGTAAAGAAACCATCTGCTTCTAAAGTCGAAACTGATCCTGCAAAACCCTAAAATAAAGTTCAGTATTTGTTTCTCCGATAAATCCCAGAAAATGGTTGATTCTGTATTGCGCAAAGTAGAAGAAGAATCCGAAATTAAAAATGAGCCCACATTTGCCACCAAGCGCAAGCTCGATCCAGTTGCTCAAGAAGAAGAAAAAGATGAACCAAACAAATCTCAGAAGCTCCAACCGTTAACCGACAACGGCAATTCCCCAGTCGCCAAAAATCAACCAAATATTAAGACCGAGCAAAACTACGCCGTGCAAGATGAAGAAGAAGATGAAGATGCCGATTATGATGAGGATGCGGACGATGATGAGGAGGAAGGGAGTGGAGAGGCGGCCGTGGTGGATAGGAAAGGTAAAGGGATAATGATAGAAGAGGACAAAGATGATAGCGATGATGATGATGATTCGAGTGATGGTGGAAGTGAATTGGACGCTGATGATGGTAGTGAGCTAGAGGATGATCCTCTGGCTGAGGTTGATTTGGATAATATTCTACCCTCCAGGACGCGGAGAGGGGGTTCCCGGTGTCCCGGAGTTTATATTGCTAACGATCTTGGTAATCATAATGACGATGCCGATGATGATAGCAACCATAATGATGCCTGAGTCGAGGCTGGTTAGTTAAAAGATTGAGGTTTAGTTTATTAGTATTAGTGATCTTGGTGAGACTGGCTGTTTTCGCGTGCTTAAGATTCAGTGCGGGAAGGTTATTGGACAAATGTTGTAAATTTGATTAGGTATTATCTTTTACTACTTCCTTTTTTCTAGTTCCGGACTTCTAATTCCATTATGGTTTTTTTACTTGAAAATTTAGAATTTTAGATTTAGTATCTTGTTTCTCTTTATGAATGGCATTAAATTGTCTCTGTAAGTAGTGTGGCGAAGATAGTTCAAGCGAGTTAAAATTGAACAGATAACAATGAAGCAATGATACTGCTGCTTTATTGATGTTCCTTTGACACTCACTAAGGTAATGTTTGGGAAGATGTAATGTAATGTAATCAAAAGAAATTTTAGTTTAATAGTTCATTGAGTTTATATTTGATTGCATTTCATTACATTCTACCAAACATTACATAAGGGAAAACTAAACACTTCAAAAGCAATATATTAGCTATATTAGCTGCCTTTTGAATCCTCTGCCCCTTAGCTTGGTTCAAACTAACATATAGGAAGAATAGCTACCCCCTTAATACTGTTTCCAGCAGAGGTACACATGTCTCCTCACTGAACAAATCTGGATTTGTTTTGCAACTTGATATGAAATTGAATTTCATATGCCTTTCTTTGTTCCCACCCTGGTTTCTGCTGAGAAATCTCCAGATTATGGTTTTATTATTGGCTAACATTTGCTAAAGGGTGCTTATCTTAGCAAAAACCAAGGCAAATTATGGTATTAGTTCAATCCTTGTGAATGAGTGATGAAAGAGTTGTGAGTTTGCTTTTCCGTAAGAGCAGAAAGTGAGAGAGTTGGAGAAAGAGAAAGTGTCACGCTCTTTAGGTCATATGTTTTTGTAGGAGAGATTTTCTTTCCTTATGGTACTTTCTCATGATATAGCAACACTATCCAAAAATTTTGTGTTTCCAATGTGTTTTGGGAAGTGAAAATTATAAGGTTTACAGTTCCAACTTTCAACATGTGCTAAGAATGTGTATTGTCATCCTTGGGTGGGTTAGGGTTGTGATGATAGTAGCGGCGGCAACTTTTTATAGGCCTGCAAATGGTTTGATCTAGAATTAGAACTTTAAGAAAGAGATTCATGGAGTTTGCTAGCATATAGCGGGTCTACATTTCAAAAGTAGAGTGGAGTTGCAATGTGAGTTGGTTGCATTTATGGCAATGATGTGTAGCATATCTACATGAAGATATGTCATTATTCTGAAATTTTTTTTTTTTATTTTTGAAAGTAATGCTTACTTCTATTATAGATTCTCAGTATTCAGAAAATAACTACTCAATCTATCTGGTTTCTAGGGCCCTGGTTCTTTTTGGCATTAGCTCTTGACTCAGGCTTGGAAAAATCCTGTCACTTAATATATAACTTAATTTATCTGGTTAAAACTATAGTTAGCCTCGCGCCCACACCACGTACAGTTGCAAATGTTGAGGATGTTTGCTTCATTGTTAAACTGTTCATGGTGTATATGCTAAACTAGAAGCTGTGGTTGCTAATGCACCAAAGATGGAAGTGAACTTGGTGAATGCTAATAATGAAAATCCCTCTGCACCTCCTGCTACAACACACATTGCTACTGTGACATGTTCTGTAATGTGTGGTATTTGAAATGTCTTCCTAGTTTTATCTCAAAATTTTTAGATAAACCTCTGAAAAAAAATTAGATGGCCTTACTCAGTCACATTCTCTTCAGAGATCTGGTTTTCCTTGATAAAAGCATTAGTATTTTCCATCCCTTTCTTTCCTATTATTTTCTCAGGCTGTGCTAGGGAAATCTCAAGTTTCTGTTGAATTTCCATCAAAATTTGAAGAAAATTCAAAGTCAGAAGTTGTTCCTGACTAATAGTATGTTTCTTCTTGTTTTATACATTTTGACTAATAGTATGTTTCTTCTTCATGTCAGATACTCAAATTTTCTCTTGTTTTTGAATGTTTGCCTGATTCTGGTGAACCATGTCCAGCACCAGCTAACTTAATTGCATCTTGGACTGAGTGCCAACTAAAGTCTTGTTATGAGAATTACAGTATCTCAACTTTCAACTTAAAATTGTCTGGAGTTGAGGCTGATGAACCCAGCCTTGCTCATGCTAGATGTGAGAGGGATGTGTGTGTGGACACGCTCATGCATACATGGGATTTTTTATTTGAGAATTGCATTAGAGTTGGCCCCTGAATGAATAGCATGCCCTGTTCCAGCATTTTTGTTGGTAACAAGCTAAGCATTAGTCTTAATTTTTTTCAACTACTTATTGCATTGGATTAGCTCTTGTATAAATCACGCACACGCAATTAATTCCTGTTTTTTGCAAAGTGAGTATTGGCAGTGCTTCTTCAACTGAAAAATCACATGGATGTGTGTGGTTGTGCTGGAGGTATCCCTTGGATGAATCATGCTGTGTGCATGTTTGTGCTGGTGTAATTACATCAGAAATTTTAAACTCCAGGCTCCAGTACAGTTAGCCCTTCATGAGTCATAAGTAATTATGGTTGTGTTTTCCCTTTTGTAACCACCATTTGGTTCCTTAGCAAACTAAATGACTCTCCCAAGACAATTCATTCCACTTTTGCTTAGTTTCTTTTGACCTTGTGCTTTTTATACTGTCGACAGTCGTCTGCTTAGCCACATACTAATAGACTTCTGCTGTTACTCTGTGGGAGAAGAAGAGTTCAGGACTAAGTAGCAAAGTAAACAAAATGTTCTGCAATCACAAAGGTAATTGTGTTAAATGGAACCCAACTAGAAGTTGCTCTTTGCACGTTTGTGTCACGTTTGATTTTAAGGGACTTTCCATGGTCAGTTTATATTGCTTGGCTGAATCCTCTGAGGTTTATTTTTCAGCTGGAGAACCTAATTATCTCCTTAATATTTCAAATTTATATCCTTTTATGGAAATTGATTTCTTTAAAATCTGTTCAAAATCTTCATGTCCCTGTTTCCCTACTCATTTCGAATGCAAGTTCATGCTTATTAGTCTCGGGCTAGCTTCTGCCACTTTGTTACTCTCATTAATAGTATGTTTGCTTCCAAATATGATCTTTTGGTCCATTCTATTTGTTTATTGTAGGTGTCTAGGAACCTGTTGTAAGCCAGCACATTTTTGTACATGATCAGGCCTCGCAAAGTGCAATTACATGCTTGTAACTTAAGTTCTAAATTTCTCTACTCTTTGGTAATCTTTGAATTTCCAATTGACAGGTCAATATGTCCGCATTAGCTGGAGATGCAAGTTTAGGTCATAGACATGGTGCTGCTTCTTCTGTGTTATTTAGAAGTGTTTTAGCTTTTGGTTTAGAATATGCAAAGGAACTTGCCTAATGTTTAGGCCATGCAGATGCTGGTGCTTGTTCCTTGTGATGTGGAAGTCCTGTTTGTTTTAGCTTTTGCTCCAAGCTGTGCTTATATTCTGTTCAGATTTTGCTGCCTAAATGGGCATCTTAATGGATGGATATCCTGTAAAGTAAAAGTTAACAGGGATTTTGTTTTGTGAAATCGACATATAAGAAGTCATATGTTAGCAAGTCATCGTTCATTCAAAGATGCTTGGAATCAGAATATGAATTTAAGCACGCGGGGTACATCTCATTTGGGTGACTGCTTTTGTGGGTCTGATTCTGAATGCATGTATGACTTACATGGTCCATGTTCTAGTGTTGGACGTATATTGTTCTCACAGTTTAGACTAGGGTCCATAGTTGATCACTCCTGATTCACTACATTGCCAAAAATAAAGCTCAGCCTTTTCTTTTATAAAGAGCCCATGGGATGGTGCCCCCTTCCTCTGTGCTGATGAAAACTGATCATGTCCAATATTATATAATTATTCACTCATTTATTTGTTGCACGAATTGTATTATAAAATTTGTTATAAATTTTATGCACCGCATAGTATGATCATAATAATAAATTATAAGTAAATATAATATTAATTTTTAAAATAATTAATTAATTGAATAATTAAAATTTATTATTATTTTATAATGATTATTATCTAATTATACATTTTAAAATAAATAAAATATTAAAAAATTATAACTAAAGTAGTATAATAAAGTTTAATAATAATATAGTTATTTCGATAGAAAATAAAAAAAATTATTATTTTATTTTTTATTAATAATTTTTTTATGTTTATCTTCTGAAGTTTGTGTTTTATTATATAGAAAATTAAATAATAATAATTATTATTATTAAAATCCTAAAAAAGAATAATGTAAAGAATTTTTTTTATAAAATTAATAAAATATATTGATTTCAACTCTCACAGAAGACCAGCTGAATAGTCATGTGCATGTCTAGTGTGGAAATTTCTTTCCTACAGCGGGTCATAAATCTTAGGCATGAAGGTGAATGTGTTTTGATTTAGACAAAATCATCCTGTGGGATTCTTCTGTGTCTCAAAGACGTCAAGGGCCATGGATGTGGTCCTTCATTCATTTCTCTGCTTACCCCACCACTGAGACTAATAAGACCTCTCTCTTCTTGTATATGAAAGACTTAAGAAGACCTCTTGCCTTAGGATTACTTGCAAAGGTTGATTGTTGTGGGACAAATGCTTTTTGGACCATATGAAACAATTGAAAAAGGAACATCTTATATTTCAATAAAGTTCTATCCTTTACTCTCACAATCAGATGTGCCATTTACTAATGCACTGCCATGCGTTATGATGCTGCATGCTTAGTTTTAGTTTTGCTTCCAAAATCCCTCATTTCATTGAGTTATATTACTGGTATCTCATGAATTTGAACCTTTTTAGTTCCTGTATCATGAATGAGTTATTAAATTACAGAAGATATTGTTGAGGAAAATATTTATATATGTTTTTTGGTTGATGTGATGAGAGGTGTTTGTGATTCACTTAATGCATATTTGTGAATTAACTAATAAACTATATTTGTGAATTTTTTTTATAATATAAATTAGAGTTAACGAAAAATAAAAGTTTACGTTAATTAACCTTCAAATATTCTTTTTTTTTAATCTCCAAATCAAAAAAAAATAATGAAATAAAAATATTTTAATTAATTTGTATCCATTATTTGTTTAAAAAATCCTTAAATAGAATAAAATTAATTAATTAATTTATATTCTATTCTATATATATTTTTTATTATTTTCGTTTAATCCTAAAAAAATTCCCATGCAAGGTCTTAGGGAAGACAATTTTGTAGCTTAATGATGAATCAGAATATTACTAGTGTAACAGTAATATAGGAGGTATATTTTGATAAAAATCTTATTTAGCTTCACAGCTTAATGCACTTCACATGGCAGCAATTCAAGCAAATGATGGGTTGAGGGGCAAAATGAAGATGGAAATGATAATGAGTGATGACCCTTTTCAATTAATATATTTATATATATAAATATACCCTTACCCCTTTCATTTTCAATTATGTTCTTCTCCATGTAATTATACGCAAGTGGGGTTATAATTATATTTTGATTTAGCCGACTTTTTTGCCTAACCATTCCCTCTTCAAATGCAAATTTCAATCCTCTTATTGGACATAATTTGTCGTGCTCCCATTAACGTCATTGCTTATTACGTACTAGTTGATTTGTGCAGGCACTATTAGCTTCCTATCATACCCATATTGCATCAAACTTGTAATTGGGTCACGGTTTCGCTTCTGCAATAATTTTTGTATCTCAAAAATTGAATATTTTTTCCAAAATTTATTTTATAAATTGTTATTTTTTTCATTCGATTTTTTAATTTTCTCATATATTTTTTTTTCGCTTTCGTTATCAAAAACAGACAAATTTTTGTCGGCCTACAGCAAATCTTTCCTTCTCGTCTTTGTTTATATTCATTTCCGGCAGCATGGCTTTTTATCATTAATCAAAAGCCGTAGAGAATACTACAAAAACTTGCATGAAGAAAATGGAGGGTTAGGGATTCAATTAGGGTTACCCCTTTTCATATTTTTTTTGAAATTAAACTAAACTGATAAGTAATAACATATAAAAAAAATATTAATCTTCGATGAATATTCATGATTAAAGTTTTAACATCCCAACTAATGTTCAGCGAATAATTAACCATATATCCAAAGACAATAAAATCATCAAATTTAAAGATAACTTAAAGATGCATTTCATACTATAGGAAATTAATTCATAAAATTTCAAAAAAAAAAAAAGAAAATGAAAGTTCACTTATGAAAGATGAATATTTTTCTTTTTATTAATTAAAAGAATCCCTCTGGAATCTCGAAGATGAGTAATTTTGTACCAACCCCAACCTTTAATATAATTGATAATGATAAAACTCGTACTAATGTTTCAATAACAGTCAATGATGGGCAACCAAACCACCACACATGAAAGGCAAAGGAAATGGGAAAATGTTAGTTGGCATATGTTGGGTTACAGCTACGGCTGAGCAAACGATGGATTTTTACTAAAATTAAAAAAGTTAAATTTTATTTATTTAAAAATTGAATTGAATCAAAATTTTTGAAAAAACTGAGTTAACCGAACTGATTAAACCGAAATTTATATGTCTATAAACTGAACCAAACTTATAAAAGTTTAGTTTAATTCAATTAAATTACATATATTTTAAATTTAATTCTATTCAAATTGTTTTGATTTATTAATAATTTTGATTAATTCAATTTTTTGATTTTTTATTTAAAAAATCGATCAAAAACCAAAAATCAAAGTTTGTTAATATTAAAATTAAACCGATTTTATTAAAAGATGAAACCAAACTGAATCAAACCGAATCAACTCAATTCAATCGACTATCCGATTTTTGCTAGCCTCTAATTACAGTTGGGATTTTGTCAAGTTCCATACCAAGATTGATCCTTATAAATTTTCCTATGGACTATGGTCTATTATAAATGCATGGTGGGTAAGAAATTATTGTGCTGATCGTACCACCCAAAAGAAAACCTAGTGCCAATTGAGCTCGGCGACTTCGAATTAAATATAAAATATTTATGATCAATTTTTCAAATGAAAAAAAGAGATACAAAATTCAATGCATGCATTTCGTGTTAAAATGTTTTATTAAAAATCGTGTTTATTTAACTTATAGTTTAAAGTTATCGTTTCATTTTGTAATTAAAAAAATTATTAAAATTTATTATAGATTTTAGAGTAGAAAAGCTTTTTTGAATTCTTGAAGAATTCAAATAGAGAGGTAGTGATTTGCTATTTGAAATTAGAAGGTTTGATTGTGAAAATTTTGAATTCCATATCCATCCCTAGCTAAGATGAAGTTTGATTGTATTATGTTGCAATCCAATCCTGGCAGTAGTGCTAAGGTTTTTTTTTTTTTTTTTGAAGAGCTATAATTGCTTCATTAACTGAAAACAATAGAGTAATCTACAGGTATGTGACAAAATCATAAAAAAAAAAAAAATCAGAATGTATAATTAATAATCTTGTTTTGAAATAACATATTGAGTTGACGGAATTTTAGACTTAGTTAAATGGTGATACATTAATTTTACTTTGTAATACGTTTTATTATTACTTCACACATTTTTCAATTTTTTAAGAATCCAATCTGATAACTTTTAATTGTAAATCTGCTATATAAAAGTTATGATTTACTTTATACACTATTTTCTAATTACTGTGTCAAAATATCACAAAATAATGATAAAACTTTTAAAATAGAAGAATACCCATAATAATAATAATAATTTACCATAAACGAGAATGAAAAGTCTTAAGATCTGTAACTAATGACAAATCTAGGAAGAAAATAGCATAAAAGAGTAGCAAGAGTTATTCAAAAAATAAATAAATTTACATGTCATCCAACTAACATTTTCACCAGATACATTTGGAGAAATAATAAATCTAAAAACATATTAAAAAATTAAGATAAAAAATAATTACAAAATGGGAGAAAAAGGCAAAAAAGGAGGAAGATGAAAATAAAAGATTTTTTTTTCTATGGTAAATTCCAATAGAATTGCAATAATGCTAAGTTAGATTAAGTCAAATATCAATTAGTTATTATAATATATATATATATATATATATATATATATATATATATATATATATATATATATATATATATATCAAAATATAT
>CATIWR010266979.1:0-23204 GCA_949677035.1 Omphalea diandra | reverse complement strand
TATTCGTGGTAATTTTAATGTACTGGTACAAAAATGAGGTAATTGTAATGAAAAAATTCATTTCATCTCAGTTGTCACTCTGTGACAAGTTGGCGTGAAAAAATGAACTGTAAGGTTATAATTATATCTATAGCTATCTAGATGTATATATTTCAATTTTTTATATTTTTTAAATATAATTTATTATTTTATAAAATAATTTTTTTTATTTTAAAAACTAATATATATATATATATATATATATATATATATATATATATATATATATACTTATAAAATTATATTTAATTTTTTCACGTCAACTTGTAACAGAGTGACAAATGAGATGAAATGAATTTTTTCATTAAAATTACCTCATTTTTGTACCATTTCATTAAAATTACCACTAATATTGTATTATTTTATCATAAAAATTTAAAATATTAGTTGAAGAAAGTATTGACTTAGGAATAACAAGTAGACAAAATAAAAGTTATCCTTATCTCCTATAGAATTTTCCTCAGTCTTCGCCTCCGCAGGGGCTCCTTGCACCATAGAAATTCCTTGCAAAGCAAATATTTTTATTTTTCTGTTATTTTTAAATATAATTTATTAAATTATAAAGTAAAAATTTTATGCTAGAAACTAATATATATATAGATTAAAAATTTTTCAAGTCCCACAAAAATTCATTTTTGGGGGGTTATCGTGGAGACCCATGAGGTGGAGGTGTAATCTTATCTCTGTCACATGGAGGAGAAAGGACAGAGATTCTCTACTCTGTCTTAGAAAGGGTTTCAGGAAAATAAATTAAGGAAAAATAGCAGTTTTTCTGAGAGAAAACCATCATATCATTCAAAATACTTATATTTTTCTTATTCCTTCATAAATTCACTTAATTTCATAAATGAGTTATCACAAATAATTTCAACAATTGGATGAACGAGTAAAATTATTATTCTATGAAGATATCGTTTTTCTACGCTCTTCGATCAATTGACTTTGATTTAGAGAAAATTTTATTATCGAAGTGAAATTGTATTTTGGGAATTTAAGGATTTAGAATTTTTTAAGGAGATTTATGGATTTAGAATTCTTTAAGGGGATTTAAGATGTAAGGATTTGAGAAAAGTGTTTTTATTGAAATTTAGCTAAATCTAGTTCTCTTAAATGCATCTTTTGACTATTATGCATTTTTTCATATTATTTTTTAATTCTCATTTTCTATCTTAAAAAATTGATTTTATAATCATTAACTTACGTTTATAACATGCGTGCTTTTTTCAGCAAGTATTTTAGACTTTTATGATGAAATAATATAAAAGCCAAATTTTAGTTTTTTTTTAAGCAATATGGAAAGTAAAATATGCTATGGTTATATCTATTTATTTATATATTCCTTTCTTTATTAAAAAAAACTCCCAGCAGCATCTTTTATTTATTTTTGGTTCAGAAGCTCAGTTATATGATTTCATCAATGAACTAAAGTTGGAAAATTCAATTCCAACTATTTCTTTAAGGAACTGTTCAAAATTCTCAGTCTAAATCTTGTGCGCCTAAATTATCTAGGAGCAATAAGAAAAGCAGTGTGTTAAAATTAATAGTTTAATTATGATACTACATTTTGGAACATATAATTCACAAGTAACAAAATATCTTTAAGTTGATGAATATCTAGAGCAGCCATTGAGTCAAATTGAGGTGAATACTTAAGATTGATCAAATAAGCTTGTACAAGTAACTGTGATAGCAATGGCTATTGCTTAACATACAGCATTTTTTGTGTTGGTAACAGCCAATACATTTAGAAAGGCCCTTCTTTTTTCTGTGGAAGCAAATCTGTCTTCCCATTTTTACTTCTTCATGAGAACTCGTTCTAACTCTTTTCCTCCCACTTCTATTATTCTTCAGAGCAAGAAGTTACAGAAGAGCTGAACTGTTGGGCTTCTGTGAAGGAGATAATCAATAAAAAGAGGCGTTCTTCACACTAATTAAAAAGGTGTGTTAATTTTGACTTTTTTCTCTTATTCATATTCTTCTTCCATTTTGGTAATTTGTTGTTAAACCTTAAGTTTTATGCTTGATTTTTATGCAGCTGTAATTGTTATGTGTCAATTTGTTCGATCTACAAAATTTTCAAATTGTCAACATGTTTTTAGCATTTCTTTTAATAAATTGATATACAAACTCCAAAGCTGACAAGAAAGTTGGAATGTGGCTTTATGAATGTTCTTGATGTGTAAATTTATCAATATCTCAATTTATGCTTTTGAATAAGTTGCATTTCTTTGTTTTAGTGAAATATGTTAATATCTACAACTCTGCTACATTTTGTAAATTTTTCTTTCAAAATTTTTTGCATACGATAGTCTGTTGCTTTAATGTTACTCCTGTGATAATTCTGTTTCTGTTACACATGGATGCACTTGCAAACAAAACCCATGTACACAACTGAATATTTTGATTTTGTTGAAATGTTGTAGTTCTCTGAAAACAAGATTGTGTGTATCAATCGCATTGATTGATGAGTTTATCCCCATTCATCTTCTAAATGTCCATGAGGGCTACGAAATAAATACAGAGTAACATGATAGTGATTGGATTTTGGATATCTCTGGTTGAGCATGACCTGTCAAAGATACTTGAAGGATAAATCATAAATAGTCTATTACTCTTTCATTTTTGTATGTTAGCTATGTTTCATATGGACTAATCTTACTATCTGAGGCTCCTTTTGGCATTGAGTTTATAGGTTCCTTTGAAAACTGTGTTTGGTATATATATTTTTTAATTAATTCTTTATTGCTTATGCTAAACCATGGTTTTGATGAAGCTAAAAAATCTACCTTTTCCAAAATCATGGTTTGCCAAGCTTGAAATTCTCTAAAAGAGTTTGCCAAACAGAGTTTAACCACAATGCCAAAGAGGCACTAAATGTACTAAATTAGGATTTTAACAAATCCGCATTCTTAGCTTAGGATTTTTCTGTTTGTTCTTGGTCAATAGCAATAATGAATATTCTCTGTATGGTAAAACCAATATGTTGTTTATATGTTAAATTACGATTAAGGAGATCAATTATAATGTAATCTCTTCCTTTCCATTTTTTAATAAAAATTTTGGATCAATTATGCAAATGAAAGGAATAGCAGGAATTATTTAATTGATGAACTACAGTTGTTTTGTCTTGGATGTTTATAATGCATAATTGTTTTATTCACAAATACAAATATCGTAATCATTTCAAATATTGTGCATGATATGATATTTAATAATTTTCTTTTTATTATTGCCAAAATATAGCATCAAGTCCATTCGTATACAGAGAAAAGGGTATGTTCTTCATTAACAAATTTTAACGTGATAATTGTGTTACAGTATTTTTAGAAGTCCCAACAGCTAATAATTGCCAAAAAAAAACTTTGTTTTTCGAAATTTTTGATGAACTACTTGAACAGACAACAAACGCCAATGCCAGCTAAATCAAAACATCCACTCAGCTGTGGATATAAACAAACACAGCTGAAATTTTATGTAGGAGACAACGCAAGGAAAAGGTGAAAAAGATTGGGTGAGGATCTAGGTCAATCAAATTGGATGCATTATTCCTCTAATCAATGTCTGCGTGCATGGTATAAAGATCTTCTCCAGTCATTATAATACCTATTTTTGGAACTTGCTTGGTCACTTTAGTCAATTTGACCTTTTTTTATGCATCACCTACAGAAACATGGAAAACCGTGGTCTATGCTTCATGTTGTATTGACCATTTAGTTGTTGCATCACATAAGGTATTGTCAGGCACTTGATTCATTGATTGATGATTCTTCTTTTTTATCTTGTTTGTGATTTTTACGTAATTGGGAAAAAGGACTTTCATTCTAGATTAACTGATCACAGGGTTGATAGTTCATCTGATTTTTTGCAATTGCTTTACAGTCTGTTCAATGAATGCTTGGATGTCCTACCCTAGGCACCAAGCCTTTTGTTGGTGGGACCTCTTCCTTTCAATCTGCAGCAGTTTTAAAGCGACATTATTTTCTGTCAAAAAGCAGCGTTGTCACTATCTTATTTTATTTTTCACGTTGTTGGTGTTATACCCATCTGAACAATCACTAAACACGAACTCTGTCTTATTCTAGCCTATGGAAATTAGTTCCAATCTCTCTTGATATCCTTGAAAATTTTGTTTTCTTTTGTTGCCACCTTTCTTGCAAGAGAATCTTATATTGTCATGTCTTTCTTTCAATAATATTTGAGTAGGGATGAAGATCAAAATAAAGAAAAGGAGGATCAAGTTACCACAGGTTGTAGGCCTCCCCTCCCCTTGCTCCAGTGGTAATGTTACATTACGCAAGGCGTGGACCAAAGAAAGTGTCAATGCCCCTGATAAGGTTGAGGTACAACTTTTGACTTCTCTCTCTAAGATGGGTGATTTGATGGTTAACAGAGGAGTATGATACAATGGCATGGGAAACCAAAAGATTACTGATGATCACGATCTTTGTGCTTTACCTTAAACCTTTGAAGCTCTGAGGCTGATGGACAGGCTTAAAGCTGTGCGAGGATCTTAGAGCAAGCAGCATTATCTCTCTGCCTTGCCTTAAGAAGTTGATGCCATTAAAACATCTTAAATTGGGCTTTGTTTCAATGGAAGATATTGGATTGTCATATTTAAATATGCTATATCTGTGTTGGTGCATCTATAAATCCATATAAAACTAGGAATATAAGATAATGTTTTTCCTGAGACGTGAGATGAGACATTTTCTTCGGTTTTAAACATCCATATTAAAGGAAGGCAAGTTGGGGATTTATATATTTCAAATATAGAGAATTGGTACTCTCTTGAACTTTAGTTCGATTTAATTCAGTTTTCATATAATTTTGAGATGGTTCATTTTGGTTTTTTAATTCATTGGAATGTTAGGTTTAATTTGGTATTAATTTAGGTATTCGATTGTTTTAATTTATTAAAAACTAGATTTTTAATTTTCAAAGAAAAATAAATATATTTTTTATTTTTTATTTTTATTCATTTAAGGATAATTTAAGAAAATAATCAATAAATCAATGAGTATTGTTTATGTTTCGTAATTTATTAAATATAAATAACTAGTCTAATTATTAATTACTAGGAAAAAATAGAAAATTTTATCTAATGATTTTCGTATTTGATAAATATTCGTGATTTATTTATTGATAAAATTATATCATGTGATATAACGTCATTTGTAAAATGGTATTAGATTTGTAACTCTATTACATTCATCTGATTTGATATCAGATTTTGTATATTATTCTAACTAATAATTATATATAGGTATATAATTTTTTCATTCTAAATATATAATTTATTTTTTTACTTTATATATATTTGAATAAATTTTGTTTCTATAATTGTGAATTTTATTCAAATATATATAGAAAGTAAACGAAAAATTAATAAAATTTGTATTAAGATTGAAAAAATTATGTATTTGGATACATAATTAATTTTAAATAATATACGAAATCTATTATCAAATATAATAGAGTTATGGATCTAATCTTACTTTGCAAATGATATTATACAATAAATTAGAGTTTTACTAATAAATAAATCACAATATTATATTTGTCAAAACAGAAATTATGTAGTAAAATTTTATATTTTTTTCTAATTATTATTCATAATAATTATTAATATTATATATTTTTCATTTAATCATTTAAATTAATTTTATTAAAAATTAATTAATAACTTATATATTAGTTATTAAATTGAAAAATTATTAATATTTATTGTTAATTAATAAGCAATTTAATTATTAGTTATTATGAGCAGTAATTATTGATAGTATATATTAATTGAGTTAGTTAGTAATATTAATAATTAAAATATATATAATTGCATTTTAATTTGAGACAATTAGACTATGATTTGGTTTGATTGAGAAGTTGATATAATTTGGGTATTTAATATTTAAATCAGAAGTTTTGTCTATACTTTTTGCTACTAACACTATTCATGGAGACTATTTTAAATTGATTACTTAATCTGAAAAATCTTTGAAATCCAGTGCTTATATTATCATTGACACATCTATCTAGTGACTTTTTTTCTTAATTAAGTACAACGATAGTGTATTAGTAGGAAAAAAAAATCAATAATTAGAGCCCGTTATAATTGAATGCGAAAATTAAAAAATTAACGTCAAATAATATCTAAATAGCTTGAGAAGGACTCGAACCCCGAGCCCCTCCATCAAGGCCTGGCTTAGCAGTGACTGTTGAAAGTGAGGAAGGGGCTGTTGCTTCTTCGTAAACAGCAGGTATGGATAAGAGAGCAATTATTCCTTTTTTTTTTTTTTTGGAACCAAGTGAGGAATGATATACTAGCAAGTATTTTTAAATTCCATGAAAGAAAGAAAGGTGGGGTGAGGGTTGGAAATAGGAATTGGCTGACAGTGAAGAAGATTTCGGGAATATTGCTCGTGAATGCGGATGATGTTAAATCATTGAAACAGTCCCCCTCTTTGCCCACCCAAATATTGTTTTTTTTGTACCACAATGAACAATAGTTTCTCGTAATCATGCTAAAACTGGAGCGTTATAACTCAGCACTTCATCCTGCGGAAGTAAGTGAAATGGTGAAGCATTAAACCATTTATTAGCATCAATAAAAAGAACAAACTGCTCTCAGAAATCTTTTTTTAACTTTTTTCTTGATACGTTAGAAATATTTAAAAAGGAAGGAATTGTGATGTTTTAATCGTCGACCGAGTCAGGCAATCGAGCATGAGTTATTACCTCCAATTTCATCGACTACGGGTTGTTTTGTTAGAGAATGTAACACGAAGTTGCTGTATTTTCATAGTTATTTTGTTAGGGTCCGAAAGTTAGCATAACTTTGAGTTATAAAAGTAAAATAAAACTGGTAACCGGTTGAAGTGGTAAATGAATTAAAAAAAAAAGCTCTGGTTTTTATTAAAAAAGTAAGACAATATCAGAAAATCTCTCTCCATTGTCTCTCTTTCCTCCCTCGTCTTTCCTCTCGTTTCTTTCTCAGCCTCCTCTCACACACAGCGCCTTCATCAACTCTGAGACAGCAGCCATTGTCCTCCTCGGCCCGTGACACACTGACCCTCGCGCCATTGTCCTCCCTCACATTGTGCCCCATCATCCGTCCTCCCTCCCTCGCATCGCGCTACATCGACCGTCGCCATTGTCCTATCTCTCACCGCGCCAATCCTCCATCAGATCCATCAAAGGTTAGTTTTATTTTTCAATTTGATATTATTTATATAAATTAAGCTGGAATTATTTTTCATTCTTGTAATTAATTTTTATAAAAATTTCAGAAGTACGTGTCCAATCCAACATGCATTGTTGTGTGTGGGTCAGTGGTTGCTGTCGGTGGTTATCTATCTTTTTAGAAGAATTATCTTGAGCTTAATTTCTTATCCGGGTATAGCAGCATTTTGTTTACAATTACAAGATCTGTTAAAGTTTGAGGGGAGAAAGGATTTGCAATGGTGGTATTAATTGGATAATGTATAGTTTTTCATTTTCAGATTTATGTTAGCTTAACTATAATGAGAGTTTTTGAGTTCATATCTTTGTGATATTACGGTTAGTGATTTGGATGTCCCTTTGGAGATGCGGCATAAATTTGCAGATGCCAACATTTATTATCGTGCAGGTCAAATCTGAGAGAGGAAAATTAGGGTATTAGGAATCCAAAGGTTTCAATCGCATAAGCAAAATCTAATATCTAATAAGGTTGGTGACGAGGATTGTGATTTCTACAGCTAAATTTTTTATCTTTGAAAATTTGATTAATTGATCATTGTGTACCAAAAGCATCTGAATCAAATGCAAGGTTAGAGTTTCTTTTCTTTTTTATTTACAATTCAGTTTTTCCTAATTTGTTGATTCCATATCTCAACGTAGCATGCATATCCGTTAGAAACAGTGTCAAGTTTTAGGTGTTTCTGTTAGTGGGGTTTGTAGATGTGTTCACGCATATATGTTAGAAACGATGCTGAACCTGTCAAGATGTCTGATAGAACAGCTAATTTGGTGAACAATCAGATAAATAACCATAGATGTCACCCTTCTGAGAAGTGGTTGGTGTTGATTAGAATAGCTCTTGGTTCACCTGAGGTATGCGGCTGTTGTTTCAATTCTTGTCTCAGGTTTGTTACCTTATGATATTCCTTTTCATAAAGGTGATTGATTTCCTAATAGAGGGACATTTTGTATTGTTGTCACGTTTTAGAAGAAAAATTTTAATTGTGCTGCATATAGATGTGTAAGGTTAGTATTATATTTTGCATGTTTGCAACAATAGGAGCATAGGGGAACCTGTTGTGAAGCCTGAGCAGTGTTGATGCTTCTAGGAATGGTTTCGCCCTTACAATAGCCTGAAATCTAGATGGTGACACAGGGTAGGTTCTTCATATGAGATTACTGTTGTATGCTTTGAGTATCAGCGACTTAAGCTGTATGGAGTTCAATATGGAGCTGTATATGCATAAATCAATTAACGCCTCTCTTACATTCATTGATGCTTTGCACCATACTTAAATTGATCCATTCTCTATCATATGCGGCTCTGTTTTTCATTTAAAGGTCTTTTTATAGTATTCATGGTATTTTGTATGGTGTTAACCAAGCTCAAGCAATTGAAATTAGTGGCTTGCATACTTGAAGATTTGAATCTAGTTACTTATGTTTCCTTGATAAAAGCAGCACCATTTATTTGGAAAATCTTGTGGTTCAGGTTAGTCTCTACTCTGTAGATTTCAATAATAATATCCTAATTACAGCATTATATACTCATGTTCAAGTACCTTTTTCTTCACTTATGACATTCACTTGTATATACATGCATGTAACCATGTTTCACACTTATGACATTTATATGTACAGCATGAGACTGTTGGAAATTTGCTAAAACAAAATGAACTGAATTACATATAAATAAAAGCCAAACTGAATCAGGACACAACCTGTAATAATAATAATAGGTATAGCAAGCATAGAGCTTGGTTTATTGTAAAATATAATACATGCTTCTTATATAATAATAATAATAATAACAATCTATTCTAGCCTTATATATGGTACCTGCTTGCCTTCCATATATTATAATAATAATAATAATCTATTCTTGGCGTATCCTCAGAACCTGTAATTCTTGCAGCAATGAATGTATGCACACAAATACAGTCGGAATCATTTATTTATGCTTGCATTTCAGTGGGTATGTACTTTTGTATAAAAAATTGCCTGTATTATGCTTTATGGTAACAAATGTATTGTGCATCGATTTGACAGTACGGGCCAACACTTTGGTCTCACCTGATGCAGCTGTTTATTGTTTGTTATTAAAATGCATGCATCTCTTAATTTTGTACTTATGTATATATATATATATATATGAGAAACATGCATCTCTTGGCATCATTTAATATCAGTGTCTATCTATTTTTATATATATAATTGACTAATAATATTTTTTTACGGTAATAGAAAAAATTGCAAAAAATTGAAAATAGACCACTTTAAGAAAGTGAATTCACTCCAAGCTCAGATGATATCTTGAGAGAAGTTTTTTGTGCTAGATTGGGATCTGCTTGTGATAGCGGATTGAGTTATAAAGCTGAAACTAGAGTAAGTGTTGTCTATATTAATTACATTATTTTATAAACTTATGTAAGTATATAATAATATATGATCAGTTACTTATAAGTAATTTATAATGTCCAATCAAAGTAATTTATGTAGGAATTTTTATCAATTTTTGTAGTCATTTTTAAATTCTTATGAGTTTCGAGTTATTACATAATAACATAATATAATATAATATAATTTGTATTTTAAATTCTTATGAGTTTTGAGTTATTATGTAATAATATAATATTTTGTGAATTTTTGTAGGAAGAAGATGAGGCTTGACAATGCCAATGATCATTCAATGGAGGGGAATTTATTATGGGAAGTTGAAACGTTTATGAAACTCATGATAGAACAAAAACTATGTTAGTTAATAGCATGTAATTTAATTTTGTTTTATGTAATATTAGTATTTTTTGTGTTTTTAGTTCACTTTCTATATACTATCAAATTTAAAATATCAAATTTTAATGTCTCTTAAAAATAAAATTTATATATATATATATATATATATATATATATATATATCAATGGTTATCAAAATTGTATTTAAATAAAATTTGAAATATTTTATATGAATCAACCAATTAAGCAATAAATCGATCAATTTTGTCACGATTTGATTAATAACTCATGAATCATATAGGTATATCATCCAACTACATAATTATGTGATTTTATTACAAAATTATATATTATAAAAACACATTTCTATAATTTTTTTAATTAATTTAATATATTAATTTTAATAACAAAGTAAATGATATTTTTAAAACAAAATTTAAAATTGTCTTTTTGTTAACTTTATCAACATAAATTCAACAACTGGACATGGAGCTTTTTTAATTTGTTAAGATTTTTGTTAGAGAAAGTGTGGCTAGAATCAAATTTGTATCCCTATCTCTTTTACTAATGAAAATTTAAACAAATTTTGATGAAAAAATATATTCCTGAATCACATGTACCTAAAGTGTGCTCAGAATCAAATCAGGTGCATATCACTAAAAGAATTTACTGGGTTAATAAAGGAAATTTTCATCGCTAAATTGGCTAACCTACCAATAGACAAAGGTCCGTCGCTAAAAATGGTGATCGCTAAGGGCTAATGATGAATTTTGCTAAGGTGTGGCTAATTTGTCAAAAATGTTGACATGAGTTGGGCAAAAATATGAAAGAATAAAAACAAAGTGGATCATGATAGTTTTTATGCAACACCTGTGTGCACAAGTGTATGTCGAGCATATGAGATCCAAACTAAACTACTAATTAGGTTAGGTGACATAGATTATTATAGGTACATAGCAAAAATCGTGGCAAATATTTCAATATAAAATATGCACTTGCTAATAATTTTTTTTTAATTTAATAGGTTTTAGATTCTTCATGTCTCTTAAATCTTGAGATTAGACTCAACACATCTAGTGGTATTTTACTGAGTGTAAATATTGAATGCATACAAGACAATGGATGGATCAATAGATTGCCCAAATTCAGATATTATTAACATGTGTACTTTCTCTAACTTAGCATAATTAAATATGTCTTTTATAGATTATTCTATTTTCTTTTTTAATGTTATTTAATATAATTTTATATATAATGTTTATTACTATATTATTATATAATATATTATTATAAATTATTATATTAATAATAATATTATATATATTACTATACTAATATCAAATTATCTAACACAAAAATTATATATTTATTAATGTATATTTTTATTAGTATATTTGTTATTTTTTAATAAAAATAAAAAGGCTTGATTTATTATAGTTGATATGTATCTGATACATAAAAAGTACAATAACTCTAATTATTTTATAATTTTATATAGTATTATCTATATTTTGTCTATTACAAAATATATCTTAGCATTACAAAATAGTTGTCAAGACATGATTTTCAAGTAATATAATCATATTTCTATTTTTTTACAAAACATATCATATTATTACAAAATAGTTATCAAAATACGATTTTTATATAATAATATCATATTTCTATCTTTTTACAAAATAGTTGTCAAGACATAATTTTTATGTAATACGAATAGATTTCTATCTTTTTACAAAATAAGCCATACAATTATATAAAAAATACAATAACTATAAATATTTTATAATTTCATATAGTATTATGTATATTTTCTCTATTACAAAATATACCCTTTTATTACAAAATATATTATGATATTACAAAATAGATGCCAAGGTATGATTTTTATGTGATATGATCATATTTCTTTTTTTCTTTACAAAATAATCCATACAATTATAAAATATATTTTGATATTATAAAATAGGTATCAACATACTATTTTTATGTAATATGAGCAAATTTCTTTCTTTTTGAAAAATAATTCATGGAATTACAAAATAATTGTCAAGATATGAGTTTTATATAATATGATCAAATTTCTTTTTTTTTACAAAATAATAAATGGAATTATATAAAAAGTGCAATAACTCTAAATATTTTGTAATTTCATAAAGTATTATGTATATTTTCTCTATTACAAAATATACCCTATAATTACAAAATATATCATCATGTTACAAAATAATCGTTAAAACATGATTTTTATGTAATGTGATCATATTTTTTTCTTTTTACAAAATAATCCATACAATTACAAAATAGTAGTCAAGATACAATTTTTATATAATATGATTATATTTCTTTATTTGTACAAAATAATCCATAAAATTACATAAAAAGTATAATAAGTCAAAATATTATATAATTTCATATAGTATTATGTTTGTTTTATTTATTTCAAAATATACCCTGAAATTACAAAATATATCCTGATATTACAAAATAATTGGCAAGACACGATTTTTATGTAATATAATCATGTTTCTTTCTCTTTATAAAATAATCCATGTAATTACATAAAAGTACAATAAATTTAAAATATTTTGTAATTTCATATAGTATTATGTTTATTTTCTCTATTACAAAATATACCCTATAATTACAAAATATATCCTCATATTACAAAATAATTGTCAAGACATGATTTTTATGTAATATGACCATATTTCTTTATTTTTATAAAAAAATAAATGCAATTACAAAATATATATTGATATTACAAAATAATTATCAATATACAATTTTTATGGAATCTCATCATATTTCTCTATTTTTACAAGATAATCCATAGAATTATATACAAGGTACAATAACATACTATTATGTATATTTTCTCTATTATAAATTATACTTTGAAATTACAAAATATATCCTCATATTACAAAATAATCATCAAGACACGATTTTTATGTAATATGATCATATTTTTTCATTTTTACAGATATAATCTATGCAATTACAAAATAGTTGTTAAAATACGATTTTTATGTAATGTTATCATATTTCTTTCTTTTCACAAAATAATCCATAAAGTTACATAAAAGTTATAATAACTTTAAATATTTTGTAAGTTTATATAATATTATATATATTTTCTCTATTACAAAATATATTGTGGAATTATAAAATATATCCTTATATTACAAAATAATCATCAAGATACAATTTTATGTAATATGATCATATTTCTTCATTTTTACAAAATTATCCGAAGAATTATATAAAAGGAACAATAACTCTAAATATTTTGTAATTTCATATAGTATTATATATATTTTCTCTATTACAAAATATATCCTCATATTACAAAATAATGGTAAAAACACGATTTTTATATAATATGATCATATTTATTTCTTTTTACAAAATAATCCAAAAAATTACATAAAAAGTACAATAACTCTAAATATTTTATAATTTCATACAACATTATGTTTGTTTTCTCCTACAAAATATACCCTAGGATTACAAAATATATCCTCATGTTACAAAATAATTGTTAAGACATGATTTTTATGTAATATGATCATATTTATTTATTTTTACAAAAAATCCAAAAAACTACATAAAAAGTATAATAACTCTAAATATTTTATAACTTCATATAGTATTATGTATATTTTCTCTATTACAAAATATACCCTAAAATTACAAAATATATCCTTATATTACAAAATAATTGTCAAGACATAATTTTTAAGTAATATGATCATATTTCTTTATTTTGACAAAATAATCCATAAAATTGCATAAAAAGTACAATAACTCTATTTGTAATTTCATACAGTATTATGTATATTTTCTCTATTACAAAATATACCTTGAAATTACAAAATATATCCTCATATTACAAAATAATGGTCAAAACACGATTTTTATATAGTATGATCATATTTCTTCATTTTTACAAAATAATTCATAGAATTAAATAAAAAGTAACATAACTCTAAATATTTTATGATTTCATATACTATTATGTATATCATAAAATATTTCTAATATTATAAATAAGAATGATTATATAATTATTTGCCAATTTTACAAAATAATCTATTTTACATACAGATAATATTTTTGTTATAAAAATAAGAATGATTATGTAATTTTTTTGATAACTTTATAACAATATTATTTTCTATATTGTTTCTCTATTATAAAGTGTGAAGAATATTCATATTTGTTTATTATTTTACAATTTTACATACAATTTTTATTTTTAAATATTATTCAATATTATTATAAGGTTTGATTTATAATTAGTAACTTTACTTAATTTATAATTAACAAATAATACTTATTAAATTAATTTGAAATTTTATTTTATAAATAACTTTAATATATTGTCACAAAAAAATAAAATTTTTACATATTACATATAAATAAAAAAAGAGGAAAAAGTCAAAATTTCAAATTTACTTTTATTGTGTAGTTTTTTTAATCTATACACTTCATCGTATTTTTATTTTATTCTTAATAAATTTTCAATTTTATCTTCTCTTTTTTTAATATTAATTTATATATATATACCTACGTGTCATTCTCTCACACTAAAGTTTTACGTTGCTAAGCCCTCTAATTACAATTAATTTTATTTTTTGGCTACATTTTCCAAGTTATAGTGATTAGTGTAGGCAGAGGAACTAATGAAGGCAGGCACAGATAGAGACATGGATGTATAGAAAAGTGCATCAGAGTGGCGAGAGGCTTTTGCTATGTTTAGCTGATGATAACCAAGACATGAGACGTGAGCTGGTTCAAAGACTGTCCCGATCATTAACACTCTCTATCAAATGGCCCACTTTGACAATGATGATCAGATCACATTTTTGTAATTAATTTCGTTCATAAATGTGCTTAATTTCGGTGGAAATTTAAGATGAGGGGCTGGGGTGGGGATCTCACAAAAATATTAGTGGAAGAGTTTTTTTTTGCAAAGAGGAATATCATTAATAAGAAAAATCTTGAAACAAAAAAACTTTCTTACCATAAACACTAGAACGTATTTCATAATATAATCTAAAATAAATTTATCAATAAAAAATGTATAATCAATAAAAAAATTCATTTTCTAGCCATACTTGTTTGAAGTCTAAGCTAACTTCAAATTAGTAAAGAAGTGTGCAACACTATTACAAGACTTGCTAGCAATAACAAAAACCATATGCTCAAATAAAGATACAAGATTAACAATATCAATCAAACTGAATTTTGAGAAGGAGGAGTTTAATAGTGTGACAACTTGGGAGCAATCTAACTCTACAACCATCTTGCTAAAACTACATTCCAAAGACACACAAAAGACCATCTCTAAAACCTATAAACTCGCCACAAAGCACAAAGAGTAAATATCACTAGAGGCACAGGCAACCATACAATAAGCTATACAATAAGAAATAATGATTTATGCTTAACTCCAACTATAGAATTTGAAAATTTATTGTAATAATACAAAAAAAAAAAATTCAAATTAGAGATTCTTCAATTAAGCAGGCTTAATGACAAAAATATTTATTTCATTACAAGTTCTTATCTCTAGAAAAAAAAAAAAAGGATAGAATTTTTTTTGTTATTTTATTTTTATTAATAAAATCTAAAAAGAAGAATATGCATAAGTTATACTATCATTTTATCGTTTTTTTCTTTAAGAATAAAAAAGAAAGAGAACGAGTTGATAAATTAGGTTGAATAGGATTTCAAAAAGAATAAAAAAAAAAATGTAAACTTAGCCATTAAAAAAAAAAAATTCATTGATAGGCTTTTTTAGAATAATATAAAACATAAGAAAACTTGAATGATTTATTAAAAATTTGGTTCAAATTTCAAATATGAAATACCTATTCCATGAAATTTCTATTTCGTAATATTAAAACTTTAATTATATATATCTAAGTATATAGTAATTATTATATAATAGTGTTTTTTACATTTATAAAACATCAATTTTATAAAATAATAATTTCTTCACATAATATATTGCTATTCCATTCCATGAATCAAAATTTTTTTTAAAGATATGCAATAGATAATCAACATCTAATTGATTTAAGTGGTAAAAAATTTATTTTCCTTAATCAAGAATTTGGATCTCTCTATTTGAATCCCAATTAATTGGAGCTTACAAACTTTCAAAAATCAGATTATATATATATATATATATATATAACTTTTAAATAATGAATAAGAAGTAATTAATAAATGCCATTCAGAAATATTGGATATAAAAAAATTAAATGAAAAAGAAAAGGCAATGCAATAATCAGAGGTTTATGGTAACAGTTAGAAAAAGGCCATGAACCGTTGGGCCCGGATTGTTTGTATATAAAAGCACTAATAACATGGACAGATACAGTCAACTTTTGTTCAGATAATTAAATAACCAGTCATTCTACTGTCATCAGATATATTCAATTTTTGTTTACTACTGAATGATTTTATTAATATTGAATTATAGATATAAATTCATAACATTATTATGAATTATTATATTTGATCTTTTTATTTATTTTTAATCTAGCATTTACAATAATTGATTAATTTTTATTAAATTTAATAAATTATAAGTTGTTGTTTCAATATTGTCACTTATTTAGCGTTTAATTAATCATTAATTAATGGTCAAAATTAAATATTTATTAATTTAATGTCGGGCAAAGTGTTTTGACTCATTTAATTTATCATATTAAATTATTTAGTCTCTCACCTTTAAAAAAAAATACACTAAAATAACTTTATTATATTAAATATGTCATTTAATTTATTTTAATGGATTTATTTCTTAGTTAAACCTAAAAAATCGAAATATGAGCAAAAAATTTAATAATACTAAAAATACTCTTTGTCTTTAATAAATAACAAACCTTAGAGACTCAAAATATATTTAAGAACTCAGATAAAAATGAATTCCATCCCTTAACCACTATCACAATGAACGAAGTTGTCAACAGTCATCGCTTCGATTACCACCGTCAAACATGTAACGACACTGATCTGTGCATCAGAATCATAACGCAGCAGGACTTGATAGATCACTAGAGAAATTATGTTGTCTTCTTAGAGCTACCGTTAGCTGTCATGGATGTGCTGATAAAAATGGCACAATCTAATGGCCTTGCCGCTTTAGTTGTTTATTAGTCTTCATTTAAAATCTGTTCTTCCTTTTTTTTAAAAAAAACAATTTAATATTTTAAGATTTTATTAAACGAGATATGAAATTCTAGCTTTGATATATATATATATATATATATATTTGTAAGTTTTAATGGTCGTTGCACACATTTGATATAACAGCTATTGTAACCAATACATATCAGAATTCTGCAAATATCTCGAGAATTGATTAATTGTTTTTTCTTAGCTCTTTAATTTGATTGTATTTTCCAATCACCAAATAACAACTAACTGATCAAGCTCAACCTGACCAGTAATAGAGCCAAGTTCAGGAGCTTTGCGATGTTGAAAATTGGATCTGTTGTACAATTGTCGTTGGATGATAGTCAAAAATGGCAAAAATTATATATTTTTTCTCTTTTACGTGACTGCGATATTGCAGCAAAGGGTTGCGAATTAGAGTGGAAGTCGAACTACAAGCGGCCAGATATGTTCATCCAAAATTATTTCATTACCAAGTGATATTTTATTACGATTTGAAATATCGGACAAGGAGGGAAAAATTTAGATTGATTGATAGTATTGAGAGTGTAGAAGTGAAAATACCATCTCATTCTTTCCAAACCCAAATCAACCAACCAAAACAACACTCACAGCCATTTTCCATTAAGAACTCACTGAAAAACAAAGCAATAGAAGAAAACTTTTTCCAATAAAAATAGATACTTAAAACTCTAGCCTTTAAAGTCAACCTTCAATTTCCATATAAAAAGAAAAAGAAAGAATTCAAACGAGGGATAAGTGTAAAAAGGATGATAGATTTTGAGAAATTAGAAGAAGTTGATGCCAAAGTTAACTAGATCTCATTTTGGCCTGCTTTGGTCGTTGCTCCTCCATAGTTGACGTGATCTTGCTTTTCTTCACTACCGTGGCTAGCCGATCTTATTTTTCTTTGCTTGCTTCGTCGTCATGATCAATATCTATAGATCTCACCATCAGCAATCTAAGGATTAAAATTGAAACTTAAACGCTATTGTGGGTTTTGAACTTATTTTTTTCAAAGGAATAACACGGGATTTTAGGAGAGGAAGAGAACTAGAATTTATTGGAGTAGGAGGAGGTGAACATGTATTTGTTTGCTCAACGTCTGCTAGGTAGACGATTAACCCTTTGTTTGGATTAAGGGAAAATAAAGGAGAAAAGAAAATAAGGAGAGAAAATAAGGATTGATTGTAATTTTTTATTATTTGAGAATGAAATAATGAAAGGAAAATAAGAGAGAAAGAAATATAATTTTTATTTTTTTTAAAAAATAGAGAGAAAATATAATGATTAAAAAGGATTACGATGAATTTATATTTTTTTTGATATTTTTATATTGAGTAAGGAAAATAATATGAAGAGAAAATAAATAAATAAAATAAATTTATTTTTTTCTTTATTTTTTTATCAAAATACGAGAAGAAAAAATAAATAAATAAACATTTATTTTTCTATTTATTTTATTTTCTCTCTAAATAATTTTCCAAGCATAGGCTAAGGGTATTCTCCTATATGTTTTTTTATTTTTGTGAAAGAACAAAGATAAAGTCTCAATCTTAGATCTACAAATTCTTCTCTATGCTTTTTATTTCTTTTCTTTTTTTATTAAAATATGATTTTTTATTTTAAATATAATAAGAATATTTTAATCAATGGAAATATGAGTTAATGGATTTAGTCTCTTAATAATGCGTTATTTTACCAATGCTTTGATGATATCAGCAATTTATTCTTAATTGATCATAAATAAAATTATAATAATTTAATAGATTAAAAATGTAGAATTTAGTGTTAATTTAGTCAAAATTGAAGGTGAGGCAATCATAAATAATCAGAAAGTAAACATATTAAAATAACTCTCAAATAAATTAAAAAAATTTAAAAAAAAAAAAAGAAATAAGGAAGAAGAGGAAGAAATAAAAAGCATTAAAATAACATCATGAGGTACTGACGATGCCCCTATATAATATCTAATAATAGTGCCTCCTCCCCAATCAATGTAAGAAAATCTCTTACAAAATCAACACCTCTGTCCACTTGTCCTTCTCCCCTCTGTCGCTTTCCTTCCTCTCTTGCACAGTTAACTTCCTCTGTTAATTAATACTGAAGATAATCCAACAAAAAATCCTATGCTTAGCCCCTTCTATCTGCCCTTCTCTTCGCAAACCATATTATTCACATTATCAACTTCAATTAACCTTTGTTTTAAAAGAGGTGAAATAAGAAAAAATTACAATTTTTTATTTTCAAGAATAAAAAGAAAATAAAAAAATTATTTTTTTCTCTAAAATGAAAAGAAAAATATGATAATTAAATAACATTATAACAATTTTATCATTTTACCCTTCAGAAAAAATAAATTTATTTTCTTTTTTATTTAAATATGAGAAAGAAAATTAAATTTTATTTTTTCTATTTTTTATTCAAGTATAAAAATAAATAAAAAAAATAAAATTTATTTTTTTTTTCTCTTTAAATAACGCGCCAAACATGGGATAAATGGTAGTCTCGAACTGTTGTTTTCAAATTGCATCTAAAAGTTGTATATTTTGTTTCTTATTCATTTTCCATCCGATTATTCCTTTGTCCTCTCCCAATCACAGCCTATGTCTTTTTTTTTTTTTTGGTGGGTTGTTGAGAATAGTCTAAGCTCTTTCTTCAGCCCCCTATGTTTGGTAAATTATTTAGGAAGGAAATAAAATAAAAAAAATAATTTTTATTTTTTTATTTATTTTTTATGTTTAGATAAAAAAGATAAAATAAATTTTATTTTTCTTTATCTATTTATCTTTTTTATGTTTAAGTAAAAAAGAAAAAGGAAAAATAATTTTTCCTCATTCAATAAAAATATTAAGGATAACAAAGTAAATTTATTATAATTTGATTGAATTATCACATTTTTTACCATTTTAGACGAAAAGTAATTTTTCTTTTCTATTTATTTTCCTTATATTTTAAGACAATAAAAAAATTATAATTCTATCTTATTTTCTTTTCTCCTTATTTTCCATCCATTCTCAAATCTTCATGGAAAAGCCCTGTAGCTACTTTATTACCAAATCTAGTCTTAAAATTATGTAATGACGCCATCTGTTTTAAAATGCTCTCTTGGGTTCTGATCTGATCTATTTTCTTTTTGTAGCAGCAATGGTAACTTTACTTGCTTAATGATGTAGCTGTTACGCCAAGCCTTATCGTGGCAGTGTCGACTTATTCCCTGTACCTTTCATTTCTAATCCACTTGTTTGGGTAACCCACAAAAAAGTCGGTATAACAAAGAAAGAAACCCTAACAATAATGTCCCTTTCCTCTTCACGATACCCTAAATATCTCTGCTGACTTCACCTTTGTTTATATAGCCTATAGCGATTAGCTGATTATATAGCTGTATTTTTTTTGTACCGCTACTGCTACCGCTATGTAAATTGGTTTTTGTTACTTCAACTTCAACCTTGAACAACTGTTTTTGCTTGTAGACTTTCGTTTTTTAGGGTTCTGTGGGTCACATGATGTGGAATGGACATGCACCATGTTACACATATGATCAAAGGACGATATTTTTATATGGTATATGCCATGAAAATCACTAGATTTGCATGTTCGTCATGTATGCCAAATTTGCTCATCATGCACATAATCCATCTACATACACACATATATATATGTATAAGTATAGAGTTAAAATATTAAGTTATTTTTGTTCCGCAAAGTTTTCATTAATAAATTATAATAAATGATCATTTCTAAAATTTGTAAGTGAAATAATAGGTTTCTCCATAGAAGATGCTGCCCACTTAAATACATGTAATATATTCATTGCATGAACATAGATATATCACCAACAGCTTTCTAGCTGTGTATACCAAGTGAGATTACTATTCAAACTATTTAATTACAATGGATGGATGAAGAGTAATTCAACGAGAAGCAAATATGAAGAGTAGTTCAATGAAAAGCAAATAAAGTAGAAGAAAAATCAATTATAATCATATTTGACTATTTAAATTTTTTTAAAAGGGAGGAGAATAGAAGAGAATAATTTCTCCTTCATTACATTGAAGAATGTGAAATTGATTACTTTTCAATTTATAGTGTAAAAAATTTTAACTCATAAGAAAAATAATATATATATATATATATATATATATATATATATATATATTATCTTTTTAATCCTTAGAACATAAATTGTGTCATTTATATATCAATTTAGTCTTTTTATCTTTTAATATTTATTATTATTTTTTCCTCTCAATCATTTAAACAAAATTAAAATATTTTTCATTCATTCCTTTTAATGATTATTTATTATAATTTTTTAGAGAGACATAACCGATTTATTTAGTATTATAAATTACATAATGAGAGATATCATTTTAATCGTATTTTTACCAGATATTTGTTTTTCTCTAATTGAAAAAAGAAAATTATCTATGGTTTTTTCTTACTATTTCTTGTGACAGATCTATCCATGGGTTTTTCTTAATATTTCTTGTTTCATTCAATTTTGAATTCCCCTGTACAGATAGAGAAGCATTAATTCGTGGGCAGGTTTCTGTCTCTCAACATTAAGAAGTGGGTCTGAAAATAACACTAACTGTGCTTCATAGAAACTGACCTCAGTTCTTAACGTAGGTGTCAAACATGACGGGTGAAGTCGGATCGCCAATTTATTTTGTGTTTGCATTGTCATAATTAATTTTGGCTATAGTTTTTCATTTATTCTTCTTTAAATTATTTATGATTTTTATTTTATAAAATCATGTAATAAGTTTTTTTATTTTTTTAAATGTAAAATTATATTTATTTAAATTTTTGATATATTTGGAATTATTATATATTATTTTAAATAAATTTTATATTATTTTATTTTAAAAAAATATATAGTTGTTGGCCCAAGATTAAAAAAAATAAAATCACTTAAAACGAAATATAAAAAATCTCAAAATGACATAAAAATGTAAAATATATCAAGAGTTCCAATATAGTCTCATTTTTATCACTTTCATATAATTTTTATCACTTTCATAAAATAATTTTTAAAATTAAATAAATTTTAATAAATGAAAAATAAATAAATAACTTCAATAAAAATAAATAAAAATGATTAATAATGTGTGACTGAATTTTAATTATGATGATTTTATTTTCTCTGATGAATTAAAGTCAAGATACTTTACATTATGAATTTAAATATTCATAGAGTTAAGATATATAAAAATTAAAATTATTTTTTTAAAATTTGAATAAAATCTCTTATAGTTTTAAATTAGAAAAGACAAAGTATTGTTTTATGTTAAAAATTTTTAGACATTTTGAATAATTTAAATATGGTTAATTTTAAATTATATTATGTTAAATTTTAACGAGTCATATTTAGACAAATCAATAGATGAAATTGAGATAAAACTATAGTCACATTGACGCTTTTAACCCTTTTTAACTTAAAATCAACTCAAATTTTATTTTTATTAACAAAACTTCTATTGGTGTTGAACTTGCTTTAAACTTTTTTTTTTTTTTTACTCATCAACTTACTATAATCTTTTAACATTATTACTTTATGTTCATTAATTAATTTATCTTTCCTTGATTCCTGCATTGAGAGGACTTTTGCAAATCTTTTATACAATGAACGTTTTATTATTATTATTATCTCAATCAAACGTATCATATTAATTTCATATCTTCTCTTCAATTTATGGCCGATTGTCCTCAAAAATGCTGTGGCCAGCTAAATATATCCCTCAAACGTGCCTCCGTTGTGGTGTAGCCCCGTAAATCAAAACTCTGCGCAGCAAACTACTTGCGAATTGAACTGCGCTTGAGATTACCCAAAAAAAAAAAAAACAAAAAACCTCTTAATTTGCTTAATGCATTGAATGTACCATTAATTAAGTTTTTTATTAATGAAAACATTTTTAAGATTAAAAGGAAAGGGTCGTAACTTTCTTTAAATTTGTTTTCAGAAAAAAAGTAAAAATAAGAACATATTTTCTATGAACAATGGATGGAGCCACATGCAT
>CATIWR010266929.1:0-10651 GCA_949677035.1 Omphalea diandra | reverse complement strand
GTTATAAGGTTGTGTGTGAGCCCGTAAAACACACGGTTGTAAGGTTGTGTGTGAGCCCGTAAAACACACTGTTGTAAGTTGAGTGTGAGCTTGTAAAACACTAGTGATTGAGTGAAATACCCAATTGGTGAATTGGGGAGTGAACGTAGGGTTGGTTAATACCCGAACCACTATAAATCGCTTGTGTTCTTTATTCTCATTATTCTTCCCCTCTTCTTTATTTTTAAATTTTTATACACCAATTCAACCCCCCTTCTTGGTGCCAAGGGCCAACATATATTATTAAGAAAATATTTTCCTCAAAAATAGTTTCCTCAGACAAGTTGTTTTCCTCAAACAACTTATTTTTCGTGAAACAAACTAAGTCTAAATTAGCAAAATTAATAATTTTATATGAAATCAGATTGAAATTACTCAAAGCTAAAATTTGAGATGACATCAGTCTATGAATTGTATATCGTACTAAGAACTAGATTAAATTGAACTAAAACTGAATTAAAATATTGATTATATATGATTTTAAGAATTTTATATTGATTTTAATATATTTAAATAAAAAATATAGAAATTAAGTATTATAAAAAAGTATATTGATATACTTGAATATTACTTAATATAGTTTTAAAAATTACTTTTTTAATTTTATGCATTTTATAATTTATTTTTATTATACTTATATAAAAATAAATAATATTATATCATAATATTTTTACAATATTCAAAATGATAGTTCATATGTATAAAATAAACTTATAAATAAAAATAAATTAATTATCAAATTTCATAAAAAAATTTATAAGTTTAAATTTTGAGATCAAATATGAAGTTGAATTAAACCAAAAATAAAGAATTGAATGATTGGATTGAATCACACTAAATTTTTAGGTGAATTTGCTTGGATCTTTTTTTCACTTTAGCTCAATCATAATCCTTTTATTTTGTTAAAGAATTAAACTTTGAACCAATTTTGGTGATTTTAAAAAATAAAAAATAGGACCAAATCATATAAAATCCTAACTAATATGCAATGATGTTTTTGTATTCTTATTTTTATATAAAAACTTTGAAATAGTAAAATAAAATTCATTTTTCATTGTAATAAAAAAAAGAAAAAGTGAAATTAACAAAAAAAATATAAATTATAATTTAAAATGATAATTTTTCATTATTCAAATCAATGAAAGTTATGAAAATAAATAAAATTAATTTTATAACGATAAATTTTTTATGTTTGACCTTGTATATAGTGTTATTATTTCTAAACAAATATAACTTTCCAATAATTTTTAAAATTTGATTAATAAATTCTCTAATCAAATTCGTGTATGCTATCACAAAAGTTTTTATTGTTATAAAGGATGAAAATTTAACAACTCAATATGTACTAATCAAAATATATAAATTCAGTAATATAAAACTCAGTTTGTTTTTTTTTTAAAAAAAAATATTTTATGGTTTTTAGGATGTATCAAAAAATATGAAAATTTTAATTTATAAGTTAATGATAAAATTTAAATAATAAAATATTATATTCATACTGTTATTATTCAATATGAGAAAAATATTATAATCGTATTTTTCTCATGAAAATATAGATTACTACATCATCGAATTATGTAAATTAGATGAAAAAAGGGTTATATTAAGAAAGTGGATAGGCCTGGACGCACATTTTGTTTTTATTTTCTTGAAAATGTATATATGTCTTATGGTCATAGCTATCACCCGGCGGCTCAAATTTTTTTTTATAAATTAGTGACCTTGGACTCAAATAATGCCTGTTTCTGGCTCACCCTCCGATAAATTCAACCATAACGGTAAACAATGACTGATTCTGTCCTCATACGAACTCATTCAACCCAGAAGTGTCTGCTACACAATTAGTCAGCAAAAGTTTTCTCCTGGAGTACATTTTAATAAAATATCTCAAATTCAATTTTTATTTTTACAAAATAAAAACAATTTAAAATAAATTTTTAGTATATTCTTCATTAATACTATATAAAATATGAAATTAATGATAATTTTATATTTAAAGAAAAACAGATTAAAAACGTATAAATATAAAAATAAATTCATTAATAATAACATATAAATAAAAATATAAGTTGGTTATATTATATGTAAAATAAAATAATAATAATTAAAATGAGAGAGAAGGAATATTTCGTTTCACATAGTAAAGCAATATAAAAATAAATTAAATAATTAATTAGTTCTAAAATTTTAATAATAATTAAACTCAAGTTCACTTAAATCCAATAGTACTTTATAATAAACCATAATGTCTGCGCATTCATTTGTTCTTTCCAGCTTTAGTTTTAAGTCAAGCCAACTAAAAGACAAACAATTCGGCATTCCATATATAATTGAGAATTAATTAATCCAAACGTCATTATTCAAGTCGTTGTCGTTTTATGTGATTCATGACTAAACCCTAATAAAAGGAGGAAAGACACCAAAGCAGCCGAATAAGGAGATTGAGAGGAAAGACTTAGCGAGTGAGTGAGTTAGAGACTGAAAACAACCAATCGTAATCTTCACTTCTTCAATATATAAAACAAAAAATACAATGTGTTAAATAAAATACATCCTAATTATTCAAGAAAACGTGTAAGAATTATTGTTACATGATTTGAATAAATTGTTGAATTCATATTTAGATAATATATGATATTGGATTGAGTTTTCCAAAATTTTAATGAATTTAAGAATAATTATTCATTTCAAATTTAGGTCAAGCATGAAATTAGTATGTAACATACTTACTAACTAAATTCATATGAATTATGAATTGAATAAAAAAATCTTATAATGTTATTAGAAATATAGTGATTTAAATATATTCATGGGATTATTAAACTAGTAATAAAATGAATTTTAAATTAAAATCAAATGAATTTAAATAGATTCAAGTAATGTATAAATGATAAAATTAAACTTTGGATAGACACAATAAGATATTAATTCACCTAGTAAACAAACTAGCAACTTTATAATGTCAGGCAAACCTTTTTGGTCAAACAAAAAATGCTACAACAAAATTATTATTTTAATTTAAATCAGTGTTTTAAGAATTAGATCTAATTGATAATTAAAAAATTAAAAAGCAATCAATTGATAAAATTCGGTTAAAAATAAAAAATTAAAATTATTAAAAAAATAAAGTAAAATCAATTAAAATTGAAAAATTGATCACAACTAATGAAACAAATTAAGTACGTTCTAACTAAAGTTACAGTATTTTGTTGAAAAATATTTTTAAATTATACTTTTTTATTAAAATTTTATTATTTTATCATACTATATATATATATATATATTTCAAATATTTTTCTTAATTTTGAAAAATAAAATATTATTACTACAATAAATTGAATTGATCTAATAAAAAATCAGCCAATCAATCGAAAAAAACACTGAATTAAATATAATAATATCATTCAAGGTATGAAAATGTTTAATAATAAATGCCAGATTATTGATATGCGATAATGATAGCAGTCAACCTTCTCATGCCAACATGGTCTACTGGTCTTCTTTGGCGACACCGAATAAAAACAACATCCCTTATCCCCGCGCTTTGATTAATAATTGTTATTATTATTATAAATTATTATTGAATTAAAAGGAAAAAATAAAAATTGCTCGCCCAGTAATTCAGCTAACATTACCTACAATCATTTGAGTCAGTGAGGATTATTATGATAAAGCGTGAGATTACACAATCAAAATTCAATCAAGGCTAAAATAATTTTTTTTAAAAAAAAGCAACAAACATTTATCATATCTAAGACTATTATTATTATTATTATTACTGGACTAATCAAATAATCCGAGAATCTTAATAAAAAATAGATAACTGAGATGAAGAATAGATTCTTTGCTATTATACCTTGTATTGAATGTTTTGTACATATAAATTAATTTTTAAAATAGTTGAGTATTTTATAGATTAATTATTACATTAATAGATATTAAACTTATTTTTAGATCATTTTAATTATGCAATCCTTACATCAACTAAATATATTCAAAAAAAATTCTCTTTTAGTATCAATCACTTTTATATAACAAATTTAAATGATGAATGAGATCAGCTAAACATCCTCAGTTCCATTATCACAAAACACTGAATACAGTACAAACCAAAATAACAGTTTTTTTTTTTTTTTTAAATCTAAGCTCCATTTGTTTAGCAGGGAATATTTTTTTGAAAAATATTTTCTTTATTTTCTGATATTTGGTTTGCTTAAGAAAATTGATCAACAAAAAATTTTTTCTAGCCAATGAAAAACTAAACTACTTTTAAGAAAAATGACTTCATTTTTCAAAAGAAAAAATTATTTTTTGAATCTAGCCAAATTCATTCAAACGAAAAATAAATTATATAATCACATCTATTTGTTATCATTAATGCTTATCACCAATCACTGTTAGTCAATAGTGGTAGCTAGTGATAACTAAAACCCATAAAATTTTTATTTTTAATATATTTTTTATATTAAATAATAAAAAATATAAATATAAAGTATTTGTGGTCTAAATTTTATTATAATTTTATAAATCAAAAGAAAATTAATATTTTTATAATATATTTCAAATACTATAAAAATATATTTTAGAAAATATTTTTACGGAAGCTAATGAAAAAAAATAAAAGGCAAGACCTCATTGATCTATCGAATAGTGGAGGTTAGTTGCAGTCGCATCGCAAAATTCTCAAGTACACTGTTATCCAAACTCAAATTTTTAACAAGAAGAAAAGAAAAAGATCGTTACTTTATTGGAGAAAAAATGAAAGAAAGGAAATAATCGAAGGTGAAAAATGACAAAAAGAATTGGAGATCATTCTATACACATTAGCAGTCATTGATTGTTGATTTGGAACTTAATTTGAGTGCAAATTCAAGGGAAATGAATTCGGATCTAATGAGATAAAAATCGGGTTGCCTCCGTGGCACCATTATGACTCCTACTTGACTAAGATTGGGTCGTTTTGTACTCTTCCAGTGTTTGATTTTCTGTGTTTGATCCATTATTTGAGGATAATAGACTTAATTTCAAAATTTTTATTTTATTTTATTTTTATTTTTGATTGATCACATTTGAATCAGTGAGGATGTTTGAATATTGAAAATTAGGAATTTGAGTTTAGTTTTGGATTAGATTTGAAAATTTTAATCTGATTTGAAATGAGATGAGAATGATGAATGTGGAATAATTTTTCATATTTATTTTCTTTTATATTTTTTAGATTTATTACTATTTAAAAATTTGTTCTTAAATTTTAAAAATGTATTTCAAAGAAATGATTGTAATTAGAATTTAATTAAAGGAAAATAGACTTTCATATGCATTCAAATCCATACGAATCTAATTTTTTTTTAAAAAAAAAACACTCGTTATATTATTCTATTTAATCCTTATGAGAATTAAAAGAAAAATAAGGA
Organism: Omphalea diandra; assembly: GCA_949677035.1. Classification (NCBI taxonomy): domain Eukaryota; kingdom Viridiplantae; phylum Streptophyta; class Magnoliopsida; order Malpighiales; family Euphorbiaceae; genus Omphalea; species Omphalea diandra. Next base: position 5,198 of record CATIWR010266929.1, on the reverse strand, counting down.
AGAAATAAAAATATATAAAAATCTTAAAAAGATTAAAAAATTGAAGAGTACTGGCTGGAAAAGGGAAAAATGATATCAAACCAAGGTTATTTTTACCTTTTAAAAGAGGGTGATATAAAATGAAATTTTTAAGAAAAAGGTGAGGGCATTATTGATATCTTACATGAATTTAATAGAAAATTAAAAAAAAAAGATATTTCAACCTAACGAAATAAATCTCATGAAATATTTATATAAAATTAAAATCAGAGTGGTGATTTAGTTAATTATAATAAATCTCAGAGAGTTTATCATAATTAAGCCAACAAAAAATTAGAAAGTATTAATAACACTGCAAAATTGGCATGTGCAATATTTAAAATATGAATATTTTAAGACTTAATAAGTGTTTTAAAAATCAAATTAAATTTATCAATCATAATAATAAAATTAGAAATTAATCAACTAATCAATTCAATTAAAATTTAAAATTAAAATTATTGAAAAAAGTCAAAATCAACTTAAATTAGAAAAATCGTTCACAATTGGTGAACTAAAATTAAATGTGAAAAAGTTTAATGTAATATTTTTATTATTTTTTTATATTATATATTTTTATTTTAAAATTTTTAAAATTAAATATTATTGAATCAAGTCAATTGAATAAAAATTTAACTGATCAACTAATTTAATATTTGATTTAGTTTTAAAAACACTGGATTAAAAATAATAATATTATTCAAGGTCTGAAAATATTTTATAATAAATGCCATGTTATTTTCTTTGATATGTGATAATGATAGCATTCCACCCTAACGCACCAGCATTCTATTGGTCTTCTTCGGCCACATCGAATAAAAATTATATCCCGCTAAGAAACTTTTTATATATTTTAAATTTTTATAAGAAAAAGTTATATCATAAAATAAAATTTTAATAAGTTTTTTATTTTTAAATATAAAAAAGAATTTATTTTACTTTTTATATTAGAGAATTGAATTTCACTTTCTATTCTTATTGATAAATAATTCACTATAAGTTTTTATAGATTTTATTAATTTATATTTTAATCTTATTTTTCTTTTGACTAAACTTAAAAAGAAAATAAGAAGAAAATTAAAATCATTAATACTTAAGAAAAATGAAGAATAAAAATATAAAGAATTGATTGACTTTAAATAAAATTTAACTCTTTATCAATAAAAATGCTCTTTATTATACAATTAATATTCTTTAAAATAGAGTATTATTAAAAATGCCTTACTCCTTTATAATGACCTATTATTGTTATTATTAAATAAAAGAAAAAAGACATTTGCTCGCACACATAATTCGACCAACATTAGCAATAATCATTTAATTTAGTGAGGATTATTATAATAAAATGTGAGATTGCAAGATCAAAATTCAATAAAAACTAAAAAAACTAAAAAAAGCAACAAACGATTATCATACTAAGACAATTATTATTATTATTACTATTATTATTATTATTATTACAAGAGGTGTATGCCAGTTGAACTAGACTAATCATCTCTTGACCATAAAATAATTTAAGAATCTTAAAGAATAGATAACTGAGATGAAGGATATATATATATATTTATATATTGTTACTATACATTATATCCAATGTTTTATATATATAAAAATAATTTTTAAAAACTGTTTGAATATTTATAGATCAATTATTGCATTAATCAATAACTTCAAAATAACAAATCTAAATGCAATGAGATCATTTAAGCATCATCGGTTCAATTATAATATTGAGATTAAATTTTTATTATAATTATTTCAAAAGTATAATTGCACATCAATCAAAAGTAGTTAAAGATATTTGTTCTCTAAATGTTGGTTGAACAATTCATAAATAAATGCAAATAAGTAAAGGGATTAAGAGCAAAATCTCAAAACCACTTAAATTAACATTTCAAATTTTATTCAAATATTATATTTCATGTGTTCATGAAATTGCTAAAAATTACATGTGAAAAGTTATCATTAATTAAGAAAGAAAAGGTTTATTAACTTTAATAATCATTTCAAATAGTTGATTTGGTTGCTTTTATTTTTATTAAATTAGGACGTGGATTTTATTTTTTAAATAAACCTAGCCTTAGTTTATATATATATTTTTTAAAAGCAATTTTTCAAAATTTTATATTTGTAAAAATAATTTTAATATGATTGAATTAAATATTATTTATTGATAGGATCTGAACCTTAGTAAACATAACATACCGTTGAAAGAGAGAAGTGAGCTAATGCCTAGGTCTTCTTTGGTGGCAGCCAATAAAATATAAAATGGATCATTAGCTTGACGGATGTAGACATAATTGCTTAGTAAAAAAAAACCTAATAAGCCAGAAACCAGAGTGATGAGGCGGGCGCATGGGAGTGCTCCAGTCAATTACTGGCCTTCCAAGTTTGAACACAAAACAATAAAAAAGGACCAACAACTCTTTTCTTGTATGTATAAAGACATTAGAAGCTCAAGAATACAGAGCTAACATTAGCAAAAAGCCTTGTATGCACGAAAATGGAGTTGAGTGATTGTAATTCTGTTGCCTGTTTATGTGGGTTGTTTCTTCTAACTCTGGCTCTAGTGCTGAGACAGAGAAACTCATCCAAGAAACGACCACCAGGTCCTAGAGGTTGGCCCATCTTTGGTAACATTTTCGATCTTGGAAACCTTCCTCACCGCTCTTTATACAACCTTCGATTCAAGTATGGCCCTGTTCTTTGGCTCAGACTTGGCTACACCAATACTCTTGTCGTTAACACAGCCAAGGCGGCTGAAGATTTCTACAAGAATCATGACGTTGCTTTCGCCGGTCGCAACCATACTGAATCCAGCACTGCTCAAGACTACAAAGATGGAGCTCTTTCTCTATTCCCCTACAATGACTACTGGCGCTTCATTCGCCGTCTTGTCACCGTGGAGCTCATGACCAACAAGAAAGTCAATGACTCCTCTTTCATCCGCCAGAAGTGCATTGATAATATGCTACAGTTTATAAAGCAGGATTCTGAGGCTGCAATTGCACGAGGAGAATCAGGAGAGGTGACCATAACTCACTACAGCTTTGTCTTTGCGTTCAACATGATGGGCAACCTTATTTTTTCGCGAGATCTACTGAATTCCCAGTCCAAATTGGGGATCGATTTCAGAGACTCCATGGCAGAGGTCATGGACTGGGGTGTCAAGCCAAATATGGCCGACTTCTTCCCGATTTTGAAACGGTTTGATCCTCAAAGGATTAAGAAGAACCTGGATCTAGCAATGGGGCGAACTTTCCGTGTAGTGGAGGCTCTCGTTAAGGAAAGGTTGGAGGAGAAGAAATTAGCAGGCAAAGACAAGGAGCACAAGGACTTCTTGGATACACTGTTGGAGTACGAAGGTGATGGAAAAGAGGGACCTGATAAGATCTCAAACCACAATATAAACATTATGATACTGGTATGCTACTGATCTCTTCTGTTGTTCTAACTGTTTTTAAGACTAAATGATGCTTAGTTTAGTTGACAACCAACCAAAAATTCACACTTTCGAGTTGGATTAAACTGCATTTTCTTTTTCTAATTGCATGCCATATTAATTGTATTGTTTTCTGCAGGAATTGTTTTTTGGAGGGACTGAAACTACAAGTGGTACTATTGAATGGGTCATGACAGAATTGTTCCGAAATCCAGAATCAATGAGAAAAGTAAAGGAAGAACTTAACAGAGTTGTTGGACCAAACAATAAGATTGAAGAGAGTCACTTAACTCAATTGCCATATTTAACAGCAGTAATCAAAGAAACGATGAGGATGCATCCTGTCATTCCATTATTAGTTCCACGAATTGCCTTACAAGATACACTTTTCATGGGATATGAAATTCCTAGAGATACACAAGTTTTTGTAAACGCATGGGGTATTGGAAGAGATCCAGATGCTTGGGAGGATCCCAATTCATTCAAACCCGAAAGATTTTTCGGCTCCCATGTTGAATATAAAGGTCAGAACTTTGAGTTGCTACCCTTTGGATCTGGAAGAAGAATGTGTGTAGGCCTTCCGTTGGCTCATCGGGTGCTTCACCAAGCTCTAGCTTCTTTGATTCACTCTTTTGACTGGGAGCTTGCCAACAATGCTGGTCCAGAAACAGTTGACATGAACGAAAAAATGGGATTCACAGTTAAAAAGTTTATACCCTTGACGGCAATTCCAAAGAAGAAGACCATAGTATAGTAGAATAATGATCATGGTAATTGTTATGCAAGGCATTTGTTTTTTTAAGAAAAAACTTCTACCCTTTGGTTTGTTATGAATAATGACGAGCAGAGTAAGTTGCTTACGACTGCTATACCACAGCAACTCTCACTATATCAATAAAGCCTTAATTCATGTTTATATTGTTTTACTCACATCATGTATTTGTCTATTTACTTTCAATAATGATTTTCATATAACATATGTATCCATAATCTAACGATTAAAATTTATTTTTTTTCCTGAAAAATTACATTTGTATCCATAAGCTTTTGATTACGCTTTTTAATTAATTGAATACTTTGAAAAATAATGGTTTCTTATTCTAATTGTAAACCAGATGAAACCTACAATTAGAGCTCGTAAAGATACAAACAACTTCGCCAATAATATAATTAGTCATTAGTCCCTAGTGGCTGCCAGCAGCAACTGGTGATTTGCTGTCAAAGTTCTCCATTTTTATGTAATTGTCACCCAATATTCAACAATAAATTGTAAATATATGAAATTTCAATAACTCAACCATTTTTACACTGTTATGAATTAAAAAACAATTAACATTTTCCATGAATTACAAACACAGTAATATTTTCACATAGTTTTTCAAAATTCAACCACACAATAAAATGCTCATAAAAATATTTTTCACATAAGTTATTTTCTACAAAATCAATTAAGCTATTGTTCTTAAACTAAAAAGACCAATCTTTTAACACTAGTCAAGACTAATTTAAGACATAATGCTATTATTAACAGCTAATTTTGAACAAACATATAGGAGAAATCATTTCTATTGATTGATAATAAATTTTTTGAATACAAATTTTCAAAATCAAAATTTTATTTTGAGAATTTAAAGTTTTTGTAAGTAGATATTGAATTAACTTGAATGAATATATATATATATATATATATATATATATATATATATATATATATATATATATATATATATATATATAT
>CATIWR010266915.1:0-26792 GCA_949677035.1 Omphalea diandra | reverse complement strand
GGATCGAGCCGTGTTCATCCTAATGAACTTGCTATCTTGTGGATTTCCGAACATTCCCGTTGTTCAGTTACTCAATGCTCAAGCTTCCTTGGTTACTAAACTGTTCAATTCTGAAGGGCTCCTGTTATGAAGAATTGACTGCTCACAAGACAAATGTTCCCTTCTAGGTTGCTCTTTGGGTTACATGAGTGTTATCACCAATAAAATATATCAAATCATATTATACATTTTCACACTTTTCTTTTAATAATAATTATTAATTATTGTTGTATAATTTTTTAACTCCCTATTTACATTGGATCATACAACTACATGTGAGCATGTGTGCTCCACATGTTCTAATATCCAATAGGGAAAGTACAAAAGTAGTGATCTCGCTTACATCTTCTTATAAGTCATTTTTAACACGTAGAGCTTCCAATCATTTTTTCAAATAAAAAATTTGATCCAACATAGCTCGATCATTTTTTGAACTAAATTTAATCACAGATTTTAGATAGATTAACTCAGCAATCCAACGACAAAATCTTATACTTCAATGCAAACTCATCAAAAGATATCAATATTTATACTCAAAATTCATTATTAAATAATTAAATTTCGAAAAAGCTAACTCAGCATTCTATCATCAAAACTTCATACTTCAATACAAACTTATCAAGAGTCGTCCTCTAAACATGTATTATTAAAGATAAAACTTGTAAAATCATAGTTTTCGCATATAATTGCTGAAGAAAATAGGACTAATATTGTACCAGAACGGACAAAGAAAAACAGAAAGTGGAAAAAGAAGAAGAAAAGGACAACAGAAACTCAATGATATGTAGCATAAAGTGTAGAATCGGAGGCAGCCTGGCCACCGTGGGTGGTGGGCGTCCCCCAACTGATGTTTTCTTCTTACTTTGCAGCCTGGCCACTGTTTCTTAAAGCGAAAAGAAATAGGAGAGAATAAAGCGTAGAACCGGAGGCAGTAGTTCTTTTAGGCCCATTTGGTTTGATTTTTATTTTAATTTTATGTACTTTTTTTGTTTTTGAGAAGGAAGGTTATGATATTGATTTGGAGATTATAATTACATATATATAATTTTGGTCTGATTTTTTAGTATTTTGATTTGGATTCATTCTGTGTTGGTGTGTGGCTTGATTTCAAATTTAACATACAATTAGAACAGCTTAAATTCATCAAAACTCACTTTTTCGTTTCATTTATCAAATATCATTTTTTCAATATTTGAATCTTTAATCGCTGAACGCAATAAAAAAAGCCAAATCAAATGTTTCTAAATCTATTGAATTCGAATTAGTTTTTTAATGCCAACACAGCAGCTGACTCATCTTATTTCTCTCTATTTGGCTGTGCCGTCATCATTTACTTTTATCTCAATTTTCTCTTAACGGTACGTGTCATTCATTTCCATACATTTATCGCATAATGGCTTCATGTGGGCAATGTGTATAGTACAGGGGCTTAAAAACTGCAAAATTTAATTTAGGGGCTTGAGACCCGAAATGGAGAAAATTCAAGGGTCTCCCAATGGATTTTGTAGACAAAACTGAAACATGCATGCCAGCATGAAACTCATGCCGTCCTTGCAGATCATCTGACAAAGTACAACAGGAAATATATTGTTGAAATCGACGCCCATCCTCGCCATTGCGCGAATCTGGTTCATTATGGGCATTCCACTATACTTGTTCAACGAGCAGAAGTAGCTGTGTTGAGACTTGAAGCGCAAGGACACATTGACATCAACCAGTACTTAATTATCCTGTAAGTTCTTGACTTCCATTTTTCCTTGTCCATCTCTAATCTTTTTCAATAGTTTATTATATTATGCAGAAGTTAGTATGTGCCTTTGTTTCTGTGTTCAATGGTCTTTGGGTTTGAAGACAAAGAGAGTTCATATCACATCTGGTTCTCGAAAGAAACAAAGATTGAAGATGGAAAGAGAACCCCTTTTTTTCCAGATAATTCTTGATAGTACTATTCTTGAACGGAAACTTGTAAGCATTTTCTTGTCCCTCTGTTTCTTTTTCTTGTTCTTTCATATTTTTGTTCTGTTGTATGATTTTTATTTTTAATACAGGTTAGTCACATTGCTGTTATGTTCATGATTTTGCTTCTGCTTAATCGTATTTTTTGCATTATTGGTCAAGTGGTGCAGTAGTTTTTACCTTTGCCTTAAAACGAAACATAAAAGTGAGCTTTGATGAATTCAAGCTGTCCTAATTAGCTAGGGTAGCTTAGCTTGTTCTTTTGTGCAAGTCATTGGTCCTATCTCCTGGTATAACAGAAAAAAGAACCTAAAATGCATCCAAGTAATGCTTAAACACCGCTGAAATAGCATTCTGTACGTATATGTCATGGCCTAGTAAGTTAGTAACTTAATTTTTGACTTTATCAGTTGATACCAAGAAAGTTTGTCAAGAAATATGGGGGTGGTCTTTCTAGTCCAGTGACTCTTGAAGTCCCTAGTGGTGCTACATGGAAAGTGGAGTTGTTGAAGTGCGATGGGGACATTTGGTTAGAAAAGGGTTGGCAAGAATTCGCAGATTATTACTCTCTAGATCATGGCCACTTCCTAGTTTTTAAGTATAAGGAAGACTCGCATTTCCATGTGGTCATATGTGATAAGAGTGCTGCAGAGATAGAGTACCCATGTGGCACCCTTGCTGAGAAGCCAAATCATGATATAGTACTGCTCCCTAGTCCCAAATTGAAAGAAACTGAAGATGACACCACCATTGAGTTATTGGATAATTTGCCATCAAGAAAGAAAATCAAGGAGATATCTGGTTCTATACAGCTTGAGAATTCACCTTGTTATCTGCAAGAATTTGGAGGTACATATGTTTTCGCTTATGGCTATTTTTTTTTTAAAAAAAAAAACCTAAAAGAAAGGGTTCTTTTTATGTATTGTTTGTTCTGATTAACTGTATTGATTCTCAATTGGATAATGAAATTGAACCAAGAAAACACTCCATTCAATTAGTTGATTTATTGCAGGAGGGGTCAAGCAATTAATGCACAAAGAGAGTGCTGGTGAGCAGGGTAGCAGGCCTTTTTCAAGTTCTGGGACTTTTCAAGCTCTTAAAGCTGCCAAAAACATCATCTCAAACACAAAGTATCCATCCTTCAAGATTGCCCTCAAATCATATCAGAAGACGAAATATAATGTGGTAGGCCATCAATTTCACACATTCAAATGGTATTTTCATCATAGATTTCTTGATGTTTGATTTGAGCTCTCCGCTATAGAGAAACTTCTTCTTAACCACAAACTCAGATTATGCCATAATGATAATTGCCAAGATTTGCTAAGCTTCAGAGTAGTTATAACTTGATGCAGATGGTACCACTATGGTTTTTCCGAAGGCACATTGACTGCAAAGCAGAGAATGCGATGCTTCTGGTTGGAGAAAGAATGTGGCCTGTGAAGATTGAATTAGCTGCCAACCGCCGCTCAGCTATGTTCACTGGAGGTTGGGGTGCCTTTTCAAAGGCAAATCCTCTCAATGCTGAAGACATTTGTGTCTTTGAGCTGATTCAGACTAATGTACTGAAAGTTTCCATCCTCAGATGTCCATTACAAATTTCATAAAATATGTATTCCTGGAACCTATCCTCTCAATGCTGAAGACCTTTGTGTTTTTGAGCTGATTCAGACTAATGTGGTTAGAAAGTTTCCATCCTCGTCCATTAAAAATTTCATAAAATATGTTTTTCTGGAACCATTTTTCTGTGGCCTTAGACTATGATAAAGCCACGTTTTCTGAAATTCTCTGGCCTAAAATGGACTCTTACGAAAAGAAAATGTGCTTTCGTTGAGAGTCGAACTCAAGACCTCCCGCTTACTAAACGGGTGCTCTAACCAACTGAGCTACGAAAGCAGCTTGTTCTGTGATTATTATTCTAGATCTGTTGACGGAAAATTTATTACAGCGGACAGGCACGAGAACCCACATAATACTTGCAACTGTTAAAGTGATTTCAAAGACAGTTCGTAGAATATCTCGAAGTAAAGAAAAGCTATTAAAAGAATGTTAAAGCTGAGGAAGAACTTTCCAATTATGGAAAAAAGTACTCCATTTTTCCAAGATGTACATCCCACTGAGGAAAATTTAAGTGTTTCTTGTCTCTCTCTCTTAATTTTCTCAGATTCTTATTACTTTCTTTTTGGATTTTTGGTACATTCATTTCATTACATTACATCATTAGCGGTGAGAATAACAAAATATATATTTCTTAAGAAGCAGCGGGCATGAAATTGTATGTGATTCAATTTCTTCTGTAATCCTATATGGGTCCTAGACTAATTAAAATTTAAGAGAAAATTGAGCCTTATAGGCAATATATGCATTCCAATGTTGATACACTGCATGAAAATGCCATATGCAAACCATCTTAATGTATAAGAAAATTTGGGTACTGTATTAAAGCCATCAAAGTAATTAGGAATTTGGAGTTAGGACTGATCAGTAGTTGGCTTACAACTTAAGGGATACAAACCAAAACCAGGAGGGTTAAGACCATGTGTGTGAATTTCATCTATTCTCATAAGAGCAACTAAATCTCATTGTTTTATTGTTTTTGACTATGGGATAATTAAGAGAAATGTGTTGACCATGTCACGATGGGTTGATTGACTGTTTTCTAAAGCTGACTGCAATTATAAATGTGAAAACCTGCCTTTCTACTGTTCCAATTTCAAATTTTGCCTTTATGACACTATTTATAAACTGAATTTTACATAAATATGGGTCTAATTGGCTCCATACGTGGGAGCCACAGTGGTGAGTATTGATGTTTATGCTCAAACAAGAGTTACAAGGGACTTTGAAATGGAACCTATCTTCAGAAAGGAATTTCTTCCTTAAACTTGGTACATCATGGATCACAGAGATATGAAAAAATGGGTCCCAATCCATGCACTTGTCCATAATGAGCCTGGACAATTTCTTCTGCTCAAGTTCCTATTCTTACTGTTTGCTTTTTCTGTACATGTACAATCTGACAGCAATATATCAAACACCAATGTTCACACGAAAAACCAAAGTTCTTTAGTTAGTCAAATATATGTTAGTCTTTGGATCCATTTAAGTTCCTAAAGATTAGAACTTCAGCTGCTACTCGGTGATCTAAAATAAGAAGAAAAGAAGCTAACGTTTCAGGTAATGTTAGATGCCATTCTTTGTGCGCTACATTGAGGCATCTAATTTCAGGATTGTTCCATCTTTGCGTGCTACATTGAGGCATTTAAGTTCAGGATTGTTCTATCTTTGCGTGTATTTAGCACAAAAATTAGCAAAACTCCAAGAGGTGTCAAAATCCCAAGAACAATTGAAATAAATACAATAAAGAACATGAAGGTATCTCCATATTTTTATTCTTGGTTACTTTCAGATTTGTATCTCACCGCGGTGGAAAAATCTGCAACAGAGTTAGTAAACAAAGCATGCAAGAATGAATTTTGATCTTCATTTCTATAACCATGCTGTCATGTTCTGTTTCATACTTGATGTGTTATTTGAGGACTGCTCTAAAATTTCAAACCCGCTTATACATAGTTTAATCATCTTAGTATTAACACAAAAACTCCAAAAGTCAACATTGCAAATTAATCATGCCCACATCTGTTAGTAGCCTTCATAACTTTTAACTAATTGTTTCCTTAATTCTCTTCTGCATTAGTCACTTGGCAAAAAGTGAGTCTGTCCGATTCTTGGCCATGGTTACTTTTGCTTTTGCACGAGGATAAGAACCAAGGTTTATCAAACCCATTCTTGAAGAAACCATCATTAAGGGAAAAGTTGCAAGCAAATTTCTTCTTTCATGTTCTTGCCGTTCTTGCATGTTTGCTTTCCTATTTTTGTCAGTTTCTTGAACCTTTTATTTGTATGTAGTTAGCTATCTATTTCATCCAGTCTGCTTCAAAATATTATATGGATAAAATTTCTATCAGATTATTCCAAAGAAGTTTGTGAAAGAACATGGACATCTCCTGTCTAATCCAGTAGTAACCTTAGACGTTTCAGATGGTGCTACATGGAAAGTTGAGTTGTTGAAGAGTAAGGGAGACATATGGTTGGACAAGGGCTGGAAAAAATTTTCCCAGCATTATGCTCTTGAACTGGGGTACATAGTTCTTTTTAAATATCTGAAAGATCAGCGTTTCCATGTGGTGATATGTGATAAGAGTGGAGTAGAGATAGAGTATCCAGACAAGGCTGATGATGAGGTGGAAGAGATTCAAGATGAGGATGAAGATGGCAGAAAATTTGATGAAGATGGCATTCAATTTGTACCCAAAGGAAGCCATTACAGGCAGATTGTACGGGGTACATCTTCAATTACTTCTCCGGCACTTGAAGCCGCCGACGACTTCATTACTACCCATCCATCCTTTAAGAAGGTTGTGCAGAGTTATCACGTGGATCACAGAAATCTGGTAAGAGCTGGCCATCAATACTTTTCTTTTGCAAGGAACCCTCTAACGCTCCAATCTTTTCTCATAAAATCTTGCAGTGGTACTAATACTTGTTAAATTTCACATACAGAGTATACCAATCCCTTTCTTCCGGAAGCATTTCCAGATGAAAACACAGACTGTGCTGCTTCAAATTGCAGATAAACAATGGCCTGTGAAGCTGGTCTACTATCCAAACACCCAATTATGCTGTCTAACCAATGGTTTCTCCACTTTTGCACAAAAGAATTCCTTGGATGAGGAAGATGTTTGTGTGTTTGAACTTATCAACACCAGTACATTTAACGTCACAATCTTCAAGCGCAACTGTTGGATCAATGGTTGATGTTCTGGAGTTGAACTTAGTCTTATCTGCTACCATTTTCCTTTAAGCACTTTGCTGTAGTAAGGCCAAGACATGTGCTTGCCATGTTATGTTCTAATTTGTCCTCTCCTTTATCTTCCTTTTGAACTTTGAAGTGTTTTAATTTCAATGGTCAACCTTTAGCTGGTTGATGGATGCTACAGAATTTATGTTGTTTAATTCTCTTGTGTGCCAGTCAAAGCTCTTCTTTGTTTCCTCTAGTTATTAAGTATTGGCCTTGGCATTGGTGTCTTTGTTTCTGACTTGCTATGGGCAAATTATGCAAGAAAACTCTGTGATTTCAAGGAGTTAGTATTCTTATTTCAGTTTACTTAATCTCATAATTGTTCTAATTTCCAAATTATTTGGTGGAACAACACAAACTTCAAATGCAATTTAGGTTGGATATGTGCTTATACGAAAGGGAAATGTTTACTTGGTGTCAAGTTTTGAGTTTATAGGTCTCAAATGAATATTGAAAGGTCTTTTGCCAGAGAAATGTGTTGTGTGAAATTTCATTCACTCTTATTTGTTTTGCTCCTAACTTCTATAAAATTGTAAACTTGAGATGTATTTATAATTTTAGCACTTCCTTAAAGTTGTGAGCTCTGATAAAGGAATGGTAAAATGGTAGCTACGTGAAACTATTTATTAAATATTTTGGAAAACTTTTATAGACTTTAGCTTCTATCATTTTTCTATAATAAAATTAGTGATCCAAACATTGAGCGTAAGGGGTCCATAGCTCAGTGGTAGAGCAATTGACTGCAGATCAATAGGTCACCGGTTCGAACCCGGTTGGGCCCTTTATTCGTTAAAAGGATTTATTCTTTCCCCTTTCATGCAATTTTTTCATTTTTTTGAGGTGGTTTAGTAAACAGTTCAATTCGATCAAGCGTCTCTGATTCTTGATAAGTTTTTGTTTTTCTTTCTTTACTTTTGATTCAATATTTGATTTTTTCTTTCGAGATGGTTTAGTAGCCAATTTAATTCGATTAAGTATAGCTTAGATATTTGATACTCTTCATTTTTAAATATCAAGGTTGGTCCCTTTGTTCTTGATAAGTTTTTATTTCTCCTTTTCTTTCTTCACCTTTCAATATTTGATTTTTTTTTTAGATGATTTAGTATACAGTTCAATTAAATTAAGTATAATTTAGATATTTAATACTCTTAATTTTTAAATATCAATTCTTTATATTATAAAAAATTAAAGCTCACCACTTTTCTTAGATGAATAAAATGTAAACAATACTATTATTATATTTATACAGCAATTGAAGTTTAGAAGTTTAATACTTAAATTGAATAACTTGGTTATTTCAACTAACAATTTATAAGTGATAAATAGACTTATTAGTGAACATAAATAAATTTATGTTATATAAGTTAAATAATAATTAATATTAAAAATACAAATTTAATATTTAAATTGTTAAACTATTTTTAATCACTAATAATTGAGCTAGGTTATTCTTCTAAAAAAACTACTTTACTGTTATTATTATTATTATTATTATTATTATATTTTTTTAGTTCTAGATTAGATAGTAAGGATTGTTTTAGTGCAGTTTGGTTTTGGTTTATATCTCTATTTGATTATAATAATATCTTAATTTTCCTCTCAATGAAAAATTGATTTAATTCATTCTGTTTCGAAATGATTCAACATTATCCGATTCAATTAAAAAATCTCTATATCTCACGCTAAATCCTAATTGATTAAATATGGTCATATTTTAATAATTTTTATTTCTATTTTTCATTTCTTTTTTGGTGAAAAATATGTTATTTCGACCCATATTGTTGTCACTTCTATAAAATTTACCATTCACTTTAAATTTTACCTTTCCAAGTGGAGCAAACAATTTTCTTTTTGTTTGAAGAAAATGTCCAATATGAAAAAGAAAAAAGGACAAAATAAGAAAGAGACAAACTACCCTTTTTTGTTCTTTTATTGATTGTGTACGAAAAGAAAAAAAAATACAAAAAGTCGTTTTCTGCTCTTTTTGGACTCGCTAGAACAAAAAGTTCTATTGGAGAATAATTGCTCTAAATCAAGCCAAGTTACAATAAAACCGCCGGCTCGGTTTGGCCCGTATTTTCCAAGCACGTTTGGCACTAGAATTTATTATTTAGTTTTGAAGGCCAACCAATAAAATTTCATCACAAATTTATATAATAATAATATTATATATAATATAAAATCACAAATTTATATAATAATAATATTATATATACTTATAGTATTGTCATAATTTAAATTTGTGATGAATTTTTATTATATTGATAATATAAAATTTTCAAATATTTTGGAAGACATTAGAATTTATTTATGTGACAAATAGAAATATAGATAATTTATTTTAAAAAATAATATTACAAGTGAAATAAAAATTAATATATTTTTATAATATAAATCAAATTGGAAATATAACTTAAAATTAAGTGTAATTATAGATAATTTATTTTTTAAAAAATATTTTTTTATTTGCTCTTTTAAGAGAGTGGCCAGTATTTATTATACATTTACAATATTTAAAGTGATACAATAATCGTTTTCGATGGCTTACATATGTGCTTAAGTCATAAAAACAAATAACTAAATTAACATAACTAATAAAGTAATAATAATTTGTTTTTCTTTAATGGTCCATATGATTTTGTTAAAAAAAAAAAAAGAAAATAAGAATATTGAGATTTTAGTTAGGGGACAGGTCAGAATTTTTTAAGATTAATATTAGCATTAGCATTTTTAATAATAGAAAAAAATAATTTTTAATAATAGAAAAAAACAACTTATTTGATAATATGTACATTATTAGCATTAACAAAATTTTACATCATAAACAATTCATATAAATGTTAAATTAATAACCCATATTAATAAGAACCAAACTTGAGAATTATTGATTTGAAGATCATTATTTTGGATTTTTATTATTACATCAAAACTCTGGTAAAATTATTCTCATTAAACTTTTTAAAAAAATTTTAAAAAAAACCTAATTACAAAGCATGCATGAACTTTTGACACAAATTTATCACATAAACTAGTAATGCTAAAAATATGAGAGCCATGGATTCTTTTGGTTTGACCTTTCAATTTTTAGATTTTCTTTTACCATAAATTATCATTATTTTGACTTGGCCCTTAGTCTCATTCCCACTAAAAAAATATATTAAATTTAAATTAATCCATGAATTGTTCTAGAAAAATATTGAACTTATAAATAAAGGGGAAAAGCATCCATGAATGAACAATAAAGGAATGAGCACCAACTTTCTAGATCAAAAAGCACATATGATTTATAACTATATTAGCACACCAATCATCAATCCTACTCAGAAACTAAAAGGACAAGAATGCCCTTCCAGATTTACTGATAAATACCAACATTTTTAAAACTATATTGAAGATCTAACCAATCATCTAATCTGTTATTGATTTGGCTATTTTGATTAGTTAGATTTAATAAAGCACTTTTTTTTTAAAATACATAAATAATACTTAAAAAGTTTTAAAAATGTATGAAGAAGTAATGAAAATTGCTTTTTAATTTTGAATAAAATAGTGTGATTTTTAAAATTTTTATAAAAATTATATAAATTCAGATGAATCGATTTAATCTAGTTTCTGACTTGGGACATTTTTTTTTTAATCTTGATTGATTTTTTTTTTTAATTTTAACCAATGACAAATTTTTGATACTGAATTAAACTAAATCACTAATCGATTTTTTATTTTATAATACAACTGATTGATTCAATCTAGTTCTAAAAATATTAATAAATACTTTTATTTCATTTAAAAATTAAATTTGAGCTCGACTCATTAATTCAATAAAGTAATCTTAAATTTACTTTACTAAATTTACAAACTAATTTGATGAAAAATTTATGAGTTGACTTGTAAATAACTTTGTTAATAATATTATAATATCTTAGAAACTATTTGAATATTTTTAGATATATTTTATATTATTTTATTTTAAATATTTTTGATAACCATTACTTAAGTATAGTCTTAACTAACAATGCTAATTTAGTTTATGTAATTAATAAAATTGAGCGATTGTGTTATTATTAATAAATTTAAAATTAATTTTAATATTTAAAATACTAAATTTTTTTATAAATATTATACCATTATTTATAAAATTAAAATATTTATATTATTTTTAAAAGAAAATTCTTCCAACATGGTGAGGGCGCCACCCACCATTTCTGAATATATATATATATATATATAAGATTCGTTTCTGATCCAAACGAAAGTCATCGCACCACACTACACTGTTGGTTTGGTATTGTTATTGTCACCCGTGACCTCTGCTCAGTCGTTTCCTTCTCTTCCATTTTGTGTTAGCCAAAAACAAGAGAAAACCAGAAGTCCGTTTTTGTTTTTGGTTTTTTTCCTTCTTTTTATAGCTTTCACGACTCCATACAATCGCATAATAACAGAATTGATTGTTATAATGATTATGTATTTAAAGAGTGAGGAATAGTAGTAGGTGATTTAGGGGGAAACAAGGAATGGGGTTCGAGGCATTGGATTGGTATTGCCGGCCGGTGCAAAATGGGCGGTGGACAAGGACGGTGGAGAACGCCCTTGGGGCCTATACGCCGTGTGCCACTGACAGTTTGGTGGTTGTTATTTCTCATTTGGTTCTCATGGCTCTCTGCTTCTACCGGGTTTGGCTGACTAAGCAAGATTTTAAGGTCCAGCGGTTCCGTTTGAGGTCCTATTGGTATAACTATTTCTTGGGATTGCTAACTTTTTATTCTGCTGCCGAGCCTTTGTTTAGATTGGTTATGGGAGTTTCTGTCCTCAATATTGATGGACAGATTGGTCTTGCTCCATACGAGGTGGGTTCTCCTCCTTTCATTTCCAGTGCTTGAATGATAGCTTATTTAGCACTTTGCCGTTTCCATTATGTTATATTTTTAGCAAGCCAATTTCCTCTGTTTATTGTATTTATTTATTGTCATTTATACTCATACAATCATAAAACTTATCCATGAGGTCTACTTCAGTCTTCCTGCTTGCAATGCCTTCTTCTAATACTGGTTTTGTTGGCAGATAGTTTCCTTGATTATTGAGGCTCTTGCATGGGGCTCTATGCTTGTCATGATTGGTGTGGAAAACAAAGTCTATATCCGTAAGGTTCGATGGTTTGTTAGATTTGGAGTCCTATACACTTTGGTGGGGGACGCAGTGATGGTCAATCTTATTCTGCCAGTGAAAGATTTCTACAATAGGTTGTATTATTCGGTTACTTTAACTTGTATAGTTTGAGCCAAACATTACATGGTCCACCTTTTCCTCTTTAAAGCATGACACATGGTTTATTACAGTCAAGTTTTGAACACATTTTCATGAAAATATATGATTGGGCAAAGGCAAACTCATGGTTGCATATTGTTTGTGCAGTTCTGTGCTGTATTTATACATCAGCGAGGTCTTTGTTCAGGTTTGTTGCTCCTCTGTTCTTTTTATGTTTCTGAGGCTTGTCCTTTTTTGCTTTCTTTTTTTTTCCCCCCTTCATGGTCTCTGTGTTATCCTTTAATATGATGGTTTAATAATCTTGAGGATTTAGGCAGTAATTAGCTCTTAGGTTGGCCCATGATAATTGTGTAGAAATGTTAGACTGAGGCACGGGTCAGCTACAGCTTAGGCCTGTTAAATGACTTCAGGCCTCTCTAACAAGTTATGATATATGGCATGTCTATTGGTAGTGAATTTTAATATTTTAAGAAATTGACCTTATCAATACTATATCTGGTTTTCTGCAGTTACATAGTTATCCAATTATGTTGGTTGAAGTTATTCTAGACATGATTGGATGCCAATACTGGAAGAATGTTGAGCCTTTAGACCCGATATTTTATTCCTATACTAAATATGGCTTATTTTTTATGCTTGGCTTTAGTATTACTGAGTCAATGGCATTAAGTTAGTACCAAGTGCCTCGTGCAATTTATCTTAATTTTGCTGAGGAAAAGTTACTTAATAGGTATCGATCTAGCACCAGAAAAAGTTTAGAGTTGAATGGGATTTTAATCCTTTGATGTCCATCTTAGCTATATTGAAAACATGGCATTTTAGTTATAAAATAATTGTTCTTTTTTATTTAGGTTTTGTTTGGAATCCTTCTGTTTGTGTATGTTCCTGACTTGGATCCTTACCCCGGGTACACTCCCATACGGGCTGAATATGTTGATGATGCTGAGTATCAAGAACTTCCTGGTGGAGAGCATATATGTCCGGAGCAGCATGTCAACATATTTTCCAGTATGTATACTTTACCATATATGTCCTAAATATATAGCAGCTTAAAACTTTCAATGATGTCGGCATGCTGCATGCTGATTGATGTATAAATCATTATTCTTAAAATAAGAAAACAATATATGTTATTTTTTCTATGATTGGTCTGCCAATGACAAATAAGCTCTTATGATATGTTCACTACTATATCAGTTAATAGTTTATACCGTTATTATCTAAGTTATTTTTGCCTTTGTTTAATTTACATTGCACTGTCAAATGCTTCACTGTTATGCTATTATGTAACTGCACTTTGTTAGACGTATCCAGGTAACTTTTACAATTTTCTTAAATTATATGAAAATGGATATTGATGAAATTACTTAGATCACGTCAGTGGCTATGCATCATGCTGAATGTTTCACTGTTATGCTAGTATGTGACTGCAGTTTGTTAGATGTTTTCATGTGACTGTTACTATTTTCTTAAATTGTATGAAAATGGATGTTGATGAAATTACTAAGATCATGTCAGTGGCCATGCATCAATAATGGCATGATCTGGAATACATTTATTGTCTTCTTTAGAATGCAGCGTATTTGTAGGATTGTTTGGCTTCCTAATTGTGTTGTGGGTGATTGTTCTTATGATAGAAACTATTTTCGCATGGATGAATCCTCTAATGAAGCTTGGCTACGAAAGGCCTCTCACTGAGAAGGATATTTGGAAATTAGATACATGGGATCGAACTGAGACGCTGAATGACAGGTGTGTGCTTGTGCACCTTACATTTGTTTTTGTTTCTAACATGCTTTGTTGATACGAACCCCAAGCGACCTGCCTTGAGACCCAACAACTTTACGCTTGGAAGCGACTCCCTCAGAAAGCCAGATCAAGTTCGAACAAGGAAAAACCTCAACTCAAGAGAGAACCTGTGACAGAGAACTTTCGTATGTTGTGAACGAATCAAAGTAATTAGCTGTGATTGTTCCAAGCGAATCTTTGCAAGAATCAAAATTAAGAATTAATCTCACAAGCACAAAGTTTTTGTAGGAAAAAAAATCAACTGTCCTTTTGATATGTGGGATACAATATATATATAGTTCCTTAGGGTTATATCCCAAACAAATTAGGAAAACAAATAAAAGTTAAACTCCTGAATAAATATAAATGTAAATAGAAAAACTTGAATTAACTCCCAAATAGTCACAAATTTAAATAAGGAAACTCAAGTCTTTTAATTCCAAAATTTGACCCAAATCCTTGCAATATTCAATAGTGGAAATATTCCAAATCCTTACAATCTTCAATAGTGGAAATATTATTCCACAATGTTTGACCCAAATCCTTGCAATCTGCAATAGTGGAAATATTATTCCACAATCCTTGCATTACACCTTGAATGATACCCTTGAACTTCTTTGCCTATGTCCTTGTAATTGGTCCTTGAGGCATTGCTAATGCATCTTTGCTCTTGGCTACTTGATTTGCATTATTTCGTCCTTCCTTAAGATGATTCGTCCTCAAATCAAACTCATTACCTACATCAAAAGGAGAAAGATCACTAACATTAAAAATAGCACTAACATTATACTCATTAGGTAGGTCCAATTTGTAGGCATCATCATAGACTTTTTTCAAGACTTGAAAAAGCCCATCTCCTTGTGGATGCAATTTGGATTTTCTTTAAGTTGGAAATCTTTCCTTCCTCATATGTACCCACACCCAATCGTCTGGCTCAAAAATGACTTTCCTTCTTCCCTTATTTGTTTGTTGTGCAATTTGTTGATTCTTCTTCTCGATGTTGATTCGCACATTCTCATAAAATTATTTCACCAATTCAGCTTTTTTTTTTGTCGTCCAAATTACTTCTTTCATTACAAGGTAAAGGAACTAAATCCAAAGGAGTTAATGGATTAAAGGCATAAACAACTTCAAATAGTGAAAAACATATAGCAGAATGCACAACACGATTATAAGCAAATTCAGCAAAAGACAAACAATCTTCCTAATTTCTCAAGTTCTTTTGAATGATAGCACGTAATAAAGTACTCAAAATTTTATTCACTACCTCAGTTTGTCCATCAGTTTGTGGATGACAAGTGGTAGAAAATAATAATTTTGTGCTCAATTTATTTCATAAAACTTTCTAAAAATAGCTCAAAAACTTTACATCCCTATCACTAACAATAGTTTTATGAATACCAAGCAATCGCACTATCTCCCTAAAGAACAAATTAGCTATATGTGTTGCATCATTAGTTTTATTATAGGCAATGAAATTTGTCATCTTAGAAAATCTATCAGCAATAACAAAAATAACATTTTTTCCTTTTTTGGGTCTAGGCAAATCCAATACAAAATTCATAGAAATATCTACCCATGGTTCACTAGATATAGGTAAAAAAAAAAAAAAACCTTATGGTAAAACTCTAGACTTAGTTTGTTTGCAAGTAATACATCTATCACAAATTTTAATCACATCTATTTTGATATTAGGCCAATAGAAGTGTTCTTGTAAGGTGTTTAAAGTTTTAGCTATCCCAAAATGTCCCATTAATCCACTCCATGCGCATCTCTAACAAGCAATTCATAGAACACATAGGTATACACAAAACATTTTCTTTAAATAAATATCCATCCATTCTATAATACTTACTAAAAGCTCCGTTTCACAAGCATTATAAATACTAGGAAAGTTAGAATCCTCACCATACAATCCTTTGATGTGTTCGAATCCCAACATTTTTGCATTCATAGTGTTTATAAGAGAGTACCTTCTAGATAAGGCATTGACAACTACATTGTCCTTACTTTGCTTGTACTTGATCATGTATGGGAACATCTCAATAAACTCACTCCGCTTGGCATGTCTCTTGTTCAACTTATCTTGTCCCTTGAGATGTTTCAAAGATTGATGGTCGGTGTGAATTACAAATTCCTTAGGCCATATGTAGTGTTGACAGGTCTCCAACAATGCTCTCACCAATGCATAAAGCTCCTTGTCATAAGTCGGGTAGTTTAAGATAGCTCCACTAAGTTTCTTATTGAAATAGGCAATGGGTCTATAGCCTTGCATCAAAATAACTCCAATTCCGAAACCTGAAGCATCATACTCAATTTCAAAGGTATTAGTAAAATCAGACAAAGCTAAAACAAATGTCTTACTCAACTTTTCCTTTAACAAATCGAATGCATGTTGTTGTTTACTACCCCACTTAAAACTAACATTTTTTTTATTACCTCAGTGAGAGGTGTAACAATAATGCTAAAGTCCCTAACAAACCGTTTATACAAACTAGCCAACCCATGAAAAGATCTTACCTCGTTTATCGATTTAGGTGTAGGCCAATTTTTTATAGCACTTACCTTCTCTTCGTCAATTTCAACACTTTTGGCACTAACAACAAAATCCAAAACACAATTTGATCCAAACAAAAAGAACATTTTTTAAGATTAGCATACAACTTTTCTCTTTGTAAAAGTTCAAGTACTAACATTAAATGCTCAAGATGTTCATTTGAATTCTTCGAGTATACTAGGATATCATCAAAGTAGACGACAACAAATTTACCAATGAAAGGACGCAAAACATGATTCTTTACTCTCATAAAAGTACTAGGGGCATTAGTCAAACCAAAAGACACAACTAACCATTCATATAAACCATGTTTTGTTTTAAATGCAGTCTTCCATTCATCTCCTTCCCTCATGCGAATTTGATGATATCTACTTTTTAAATCAATTTTGCTAAAAACACAAGATCCATGCAATTCATCCAACATATAGGATGTCTATACTTTACCATTATATTATTGATTGCACGACAATCAACACACATCCTCCAAGTTTCATCCTTCTTAGGTACAAGCAAAACAGGAACCGCACATGGACTCATGCTTTCACGCGCATATCCCTTAGCCAGTAACTCCTGGACTTGCCTTTGAAGCTCCTTGGTTTCCACAGAATTATTCCTATAGCGGGTCGATTTGGAATTGGTGCTCCAGGAATGTAATCAATATGATGCTCAATACCCCTAATGGGTGGCAATCCATTGGGTATCTCTTCAGGAAAGACATCTCTAAAATCCTGCAAAAGAGAAATAAACTCACAAGACAAAATGTCATCAGAATCGTTAGTAGAAAAATAAGATTCCTTGTACATAAGCACGAGGATAGTCCTATTATAATACATCGCATCTCTAATGTCACTTCTCTTAGCATAAAAATTCACATGTTTCTTTTTATTCTCAATAATTTCTTTTGAACTCGAACTCTCTCCCCAACTTTCCATCTTTTTCGAATTTACTCTTTCTTTTGCCTACTCTTTTTATCACTTTTTTGCTCTTTTTCTCTTTATTTACTCTCACTCTCTTTCTTCTTCTTGGATTCAACCTCTTTTTGCTTCTCCCATTCTTCAGTTTATTGGTGCCTTTTGAGATCATCTTCATATACTTCTTTTGGTGACAAAGGATTAAGTATAGCCTACTCCCATCTTTTTCAATGGTGTACTTGTTGGTGAAGCCATCATGTTTTGTTTGCCTATCAAATTGTCACGGCCTTCCTAAGAGTAAATGTCCGGCATGCATAGGTAACACATCACATAAAACTTTGTCTTTGTACCTCCAAATAGCAAAAGAAACCAATACTTACTTGTTAACCCTAACTTCTCCACTAGCATTCAACCACTTGAGCTTGTAGGGTCTTGGGTGCTTAATGGTTGGCAAGCCTAGCTTTGCTACCATGTAATAGCTAGCTACATTAGTACAACTACCACCATTAATTATCACATGACATGCTTTATTGTTGACAAGGCACTTAGTATGAAACAAGTTTTCTCTTTGTTGGTTGACATCTTCATCTTCCTTTACTTGAGTAGCCGAATAATATTCACTATCCTTCAAGATCATAGTCTTCTTGTTTTGGCAATCTCTTTGGAAATGACTTGTCCGTTGGCATTTAAAACATTTAAGTTTGCTTGAAGAAGTGTTAGATACAAGTCTGCCTTGCTTTCGAAAGGATGAAGAAACTCCTTCCTTTGAATCGGTTTTAGGCATAGTTGATTTAGCCTTATCATCTTTCTTCCATGTTGATTTGTATGATGAAGTGGAAGAAAACCAATTGTTGTTGGCCTTTCTCTTGAGTTGCTTTTCCACCTTTAAAGCATTATGAAGCAAATCCTCCAACTCGATACAAGGTTGCAACTCTCCCACATCTGCTATGTCCTTGTTCAAACCGTTGAGGAATCTAGCCATTGTAACTTCGCTTTCTTCTTCAATGTTTGCTCTACTCATGGACACCTCCATCTCCGTATAATATTCTTCAACACTTATAGAACCTTGTTTGAGCCCTTGAAGTCTATTGTACAACTCTCGGTAGTAGTGATTGGATACAAACCACCTCTTCATGATGATTTTGAGCTCACACCATTCTTCAATGGGATTTTCATGATTCCGTCTCCTTTTCTTTTTGGTATCATCCCACCAAGTCAAAGCATAGCCTTCAAATGAAGCAACAACTAGCCTCATCTTCTTGGATTCAGTGTAGTTATGACATTCAAACACCAACTCAATCTTCTTTTCTCAGTCCAAGTAGTCTTCGAGATCCAATCACCTAAGAAATGATGGAATTTAGAGCTTAACTCTACCACTGTTGTTGTCTCGCCTTGGTCTTGCCCTAACTTCCTCTTCTTCATTGTCATCAAGAAATTCCTCATCTTCATCTCTATGAATTCTTCTTGGAACTTGTCTTGCTTGTTTGGGTGCATTTTGATCATTGGTAGACTCCCTAATTGTTTGAGAAACCTCCCATCTATCCATTTGATCGGGTAATTGTTGAAACATTCTTTCCATATTTTAGGACAACTCTATGATCTTTCTATTGCTATTTTAAGGATCACTCATTTTGACAATTTGCAAAACAACTTTACTCCCTCACGTGTTTCGGTCAAATATGATGTCGCTTAAATTCACTCATGTTTATACTTAAGTTGTAGTGACTTTTCTCTAGATCAGCTCACACTCTTGCCTTTTACCTTTGTTTTTTTGCTTCAGATTCTTACAAGAGCCAATCCTCACAATTCAAAATCAATACTTTAAATTAATTCACAAACAACTAAGCAATAATGAGATTTTGGCACAAATATATTATTTTATTATTTTTTTTAAATCACAAAGGAATGAGAAGAAAAAGATTTAATTTAACGGAATTATCACAAGAACAATAAGTATATCTAATTTGTGCAAGAAAATAGACAAGAACTTAGAAAACAAATCTGATTTGGATTAGAATGTGACGAACTTGAAATCGGAAAAGAGAGAAGAAACCAATCTTAGCTCGTGTTGGAAATCTTGGTTGACTCGTTAATTTTTTGTTACAAACTGATTTTGTGGAGTTTCCATGCAAATCTTGAAAAAAGTTGGTAACTTTCCTTGGTCGACTTACCTTAGGAATTTAACTTCCTTTTTATGAAACTGACGATATTGAATTTGCAAAACTTTTCTTTCCTTTTTTTTTTTGATCAAGCTTTTCCTTCTTTTTTTTTTTTTTTTTTTTTACGAATGAGTTTTCCTCTTTTTTTTTAAACGATCCTCTTTTTTTTAACCGAACAAACTGGTCTTCTTTTTTTTTTTATGTATTATAAGATCAAACTATAAACACAATTGAGAATGGCGCAATTCGCAGAATTAGAAGCCTTTGCGCAATTCGCTTCTGATCTCGATAAAGCTACTCAAAATCAATTGGCAAGAGGTCAACTTGAAAATTCTCTAAACCTTCGTGCGATTTCGAAGTCTCTTCCTCTTTGAATTTGATTTGATTCCAACACAAGTGAGTTTTTTTTTTTTTTTTTTTTTGTGGTTTAAACCTCCAAAAAGTGAAAATTAAGGTGAGTAAAGAAAAAACGGATAACAAAATAGGAGTGACAGAAAGATGAAAAAAACACAGACGAACACATTTTTTTTTTACTCTAAATGAAAACAAACAAAAATAAATAAATAAATAAATTATTAGACTCGAAATTAGGAAAACGCTATAGAAAACGAAAATAAAAGAATTAAATATTTGGATACGCAAACCTGATCTAGAGTCAAAGCTCTGATACCAAACTGATGCGAACCCTAAGCAACTTGCCTTAAAACCCAAAAACTTTACGCTTGGAAGCGACTCCCTCAGAAAGACAGATCAAGTTCGAACAAAGAAAAATTTCAGCACAAAGGCGAACCTGTGCTAAAGAACCTTGGTATGTTGTGAACAAATCAAAGTAATTAGTCGTGATTCTTCGAAATGATTCTTTACAATAATCAAAATTGAGAATTAATCTCACAAACTCAAAGCCTTTGTAGGAAAAAAAATCAATTGTCCTTTTCATAAGTGAGATATATATATATATATATATATATATATATATATATATATATATATATATATATAGTCTCCTAAGGTTACATTCCAACAAAATAGGAAAACAAATAAAAGTTAAAATCCTAAATAAATATAAATATGAATAGAAAAACTTGAATTAACTCCCAAATAGTCACAAATTTAAATAAGGAAACTCAAGCCATTTAATCCCAAAATTTGACCCAAATCCTTGCAATCTTCAATAATGAAAATATTATTCCACAATATTTGACCCAAATCCTTGCAATCTTCAATAGTGGAAATATTATTCCATAATCCTTGCATTGCACCTTGAATGACACCCTTGACTCTTTTTGTTTTTGCCCTTGTAATTGGTCCTTGAGGTATTGATAATGGATCTTTGCTCTTGGCTACTTGATTTGCATCATTTGTGCATATCAAAGGTTGCATGCTCAGTTCTTGCTCACTCCTTTGCAGGTTCCAAAAATGTTGGACAGAGGAAGCACAAAGGCCTAAACCATGGCTTTTAAGAGCATTAAACAGTTGCCTTGGAGGAAGGTAAACATTCATTGGTAAAGGATTTTTTTTTTTTTTGGTCATTGAATAGTTATCATTTGATTGATTTGTTGTACCCAACAAAATTCCGGATAGATAAAAAGAATGATTATCATCTCAGCCTGACTTGTCATGTATTTCCCTTGCATTATTGACATACTCTTCCTTGACTAGCAGATGAGTTGATTCGGTTCTGGGATTGATTTTTCCAGTGGCATCATTGTAGTAAATTATTTTGAGATATAGAGGAGAGTACAATTAAATGAATGTCAAGCACATGCTGCAGGAGTGCATTATTCTAGTTCTAGCTGCAATATTAGGCAATACATGTTTTTTAATTCTCTTATCTGTATGTGTATCTTTGCGATTACACATGCATGCTTCTAATTGATGTCCCCTTTTGCTTTTTGTAGGTTTTGGTGGGGAGGTTTTTGGAAGGTAATGTCCTTATTTTTCCAAAAGTAAATTTAGGTTTTGTTTTGGTTGTTGCATTAGGGCGCAACATTAATGTACTAACTGGCTTTTGTTTTTTTTTTTTTTCTTTTTTCATCTTATTTTATGTGTATGTATATCATCGTTTTAAGTTGCGATGGTGTGTAGCGGTAACGAGGTTGTCACAGCTATAATGTAATGGTAATGGCTCACAATTTTTACGTTAAAAATTAGAAAACATTGCAAACTAAGAAATATTGACATAATTCACTAAAAAACTAAGAAATACAACTAACTAATAAGCATAAATAATATAGATAGAGACATAATATCTATAGTTGTGTCCAAAATTAACAATTAGCTTAAATAAGTAATAAACATCTATGGATATTGTAGCCTCAAGAATTAATATTTGTAAGTAAAGAAAAGAAGGCTGGAGTTGTAGATCTTGACTCGGCCTAGCTTGAATTGGCACTACGCAGAGTTATGTAATGGCAATTATACCCTACGGAAATTTTTTTGCACATTATTTCACAGGCTTAATGGTAACCACTGCCTTAAAATCCATTTCATAATGGCTGGTACATTTCGTGATTAGTATTATCTAAAACCATGATGTGTATTGCATTTGCATATATGTAAATGATGGTCCAATGTTTGAACTATTAAGTTCAATTTATGCAATTTTTTAAATGAATGGTACTTTATCTACATCAAACTTATTATATTTTGAAAATGCTACTCTTTTTCTAGTTCATCCTCTCTTGAGAAGAGTCTCCTCGTATGATCATATTTATATGTTAATTTCGAAAAACATGAACTTTTTTTTATTAGTGAACTTATGTGAAATGTGCTGTTACTTGAGTGTATATATTCTAATTATTTTTCTGTTGATGATTATCTGATATATTTGTCGTATTTCATCAAAACTCATAGATTGGCAATGATGTTTCCCAATTTGTGGGGCCACTGCTGTTGAACCAACTTCTACAGGTTAGCACCTGATTTGTCCAGTTACAATCTATAACTGATCCAACCTTTTTTCTTTTTTTCTCCATAAAGTTGAACTGTAGATTTCCTTTGCTTG
This sequence comes from Omphalea diandra, assembly GCA_949677035.1. Lineage (NCBI taxonomy): Eukaryota > Viridiplantae > Streptophyta > Magnoliopsida > Malpighiales > Euphorbiaceae > Omphalea > Omphalea diandra. The sequence continues at coordinate 4,255 of CATIWR010266915.1, read as the reverse complement.
GTTTTACTGCTAAGGTTAGTTTGTTTTTAATTAATTCCTTTTTGCATATAATATTTGTTGAAGGTGATTTGCAAATAGGCATTTTCCTTTGTATGTATCATTGGTTGAAAAATATTTATTTATGGTGTTTATATGAATTCCTTTGTATCCTTTTTTTGCAAACAATAAAAAACAGTAAAATGCGAATTCATTGTTCTAATCTTGTATATTTCTCTTTGTGATTGTCACATTTCCTTTATCACATCATGGGAGTTGGTTTATCAATAATTGGCAATATGTTTATGTAGTTCACAATGTCAGTCTTCTTGCTATGATAGTTAAGGATTGGTTATATCTATAGTTGACGTGGTTGTAGCTTGTGAAGATATTTGTTAAGGGTGAGGGGGTGGGGGCACAGATATTGTTGTTTATATTTGGCTGATATGCAAGGTGTTTTTCTCTCTGAATGTATTTTACTTTATTTGTGGACTAAATGCAGTCTATGCAAGAAGGTGATCCTGCTTGGATTGGCTACGTCTATGCTTTTTCAATTTTTGCTGGGGTGGTATGATATATATCCTTTATTCATCCAAATATTTTGTTTACCTTTTGGTTTAGCTTGTTATATGGTGCCATTTTGAATGATGCGATGCTCTGTTTTGCTATTTTGCATACTGGTTAATGTTTGCCCATCCGCCTAAAGCGAACCAAGTTATATTTTTGGATAACGAACTTGCCTGTGGTATGATTAGATATCTCAGGGCATGTAAATAGAGGCAAGGTGGCACAGCTTGCCCAACTCATCTAATTTTACTTCATGTTGTTAAGATTATAAGAACTGGTATACAGTTTTGTTTAAAATAAAAAATTGTTGATGAACAAATGACTACTTGGAAGTTATTCCTGAGAACTCCTACTAGGGGTGTGGTGAGTGGCTACATTAATCAAGTTTGCTGCTATGATAATGGCTGAATTTTGCATAAGTAGGAAATATTGGTGTAACTTATCAAGTTAGGAGTTTCACAAATATGACCAGAATTCTGTTGTTTCTTGATCCCTCAAAACAACGATAATATGATCAGATGAGGTGTGGGTACTGATGATTTTTCAAACATTATTTCTTTTTTGTTCTTTTCCCGTATTTGGAGATTCTTTTACTGCACACTTTTCTTTGGAGAATGGTTAGAGGTGTAAAAAGAAAAATAATCAAATAGTATAATAAATGCCTTAGATTAAAAATACTCCTCATGGTGATTATGGCTCTTGTCTATTGGCTATTAGCAGTTGACATATGCCTCATTATTACCCTTTTTTTTCCTGATTTGTCTGATCAAAGTTAGCTGTGTTAATTTAGGTTGTTACTTCTGCTTGCATGTTCATATTCAACTAGATTGTGTGCTTAATTTTATGATTGAATAATTAATAAAAATGTAAAATTTTTATTTGCTGCGATCTTTCTCAGGTATTTGGCGTTTTATGTGAAGCTCAGTATTTCCAGAATGTCATGCGTGTTGGTTTCCGTTTGAGATCAACTTTGGTAATTGGATTGTCTTGTTGACTAATTTTGTATGCAGCTTTTATTTTCCCAGGAGCATTTTAATTTCATTTTGTAATACCAAACTGAATTACAAGAATTATCTAAAATGAATTTCTATTAAAGAATTACGTGTGTGAAATGTGGAATAATTTTACCACAGACCAATTAAGAAAATGCTCATGAGTATCACTAATTCGCCATATAAACAGGAAACCTAGAAATATTATTTGGTGCTGGGAATCATTCTTATTGTTGTTGAAATCTGGAATCAGCATTTTGTTAAAAATTTGTATTTATGTATTGCTTAACTTTTGCTGTAATTGACTTTGGAAAGAAGAGTAAATTGTCAACTCAGTCGTGCTGTTGCATTATTATATCTTTCAGAAAAGAGTGTAGGAGGACTGTTGCAGGTTGTTTATAGGGGTGGGAGAGGATTGGAAAATTGCTTGAATTGCTTTTTTAGTCCAGGTCTGGTGGTGCAGCTAAATGTTCAAATGTAAAATTAGATTCTTTTTAAGGTTCTTGCTAATCTTGAAAATTCTGATTCAAATAGTTTGGATGTATTTTTCGTCTCTTACGGCTTTCAGATTGCTGGATGTATTTTTCATCTCTTACGCATTTCAGATTGCTGCTGTATTTCGGAAATCTCTAAGGCTAACCCATGAGAGTCGGCGAAAGTTTGCAACTGGAAAAATAACCAACTTGATGACTACTGATGCTGAATCACTTCAGGCATGTTCTTCATGACAATCTTTTATATGAATGTATAATGCTCTTGATTGTTTTTGCTTTCCACTTTGCTTTACTAAAGGTGAAGTGCCTAATCTATGTTGATGTAATGGTAGCTGAAAATTGTATGTCGAAATAGTTTGCAGTATGCTGTTTGTCTGTTATGAGTACGTGTGAAAAACATTTGGTATCTGTGTAGATGAAGGAAAATGTCATTACAAATTATAGGCCTGCCAAAGCATGGTCCTGATAAGGAATTTTGGAGACGGTCTTTAAAGTATTTTGCATGACTTGAGTGATCAATATGCCTTGAATTGTATTTTATGGGTTCTTCTTTCAACTTCTGTATGATTAAAATCTTGTGTTTACTAGACTTGAAAATGAAGAGAGAAAAAAATATAATTGCTTTTCCTGTTGGAAGTGTTTAATAAAAAATAATCATGATGCTACTTTAATGAGGATATGCATAAAAGCTTCATCTTTGGTTCTCTGATACCAGTGGTAATGGAGAATGTCTGAGGATCAAGCCCAGTATAAATATGTAACTAGGCCAAAATATGCTATAATTTCAAAGCAGTGTCTCTTGTTGGTTTTCCTTTAGAATTTCATCTCTTGTTTTACTATCATGCCTGTGTTAGTAGTACTGTGACTGATTACTAATTTCCATCAACAGCAAATATGCCAATCACTTCACACTTTGTGGTCAGCTCCATTTCGTATTATTGTTGCAATGGTTTTGCTCTTTCAGCAGTTGGGCATTGCATCACTTCTTGGTGCACTAATGCTAGTGCTTCTGTTTCCCATACAGGTAGGGACATGAAAGTTAACTTGTTTGCTTATTGTATCAATTTTATAGTAACAGTAACTTTGTGCTGGATGTTGTCTCTCTTTTTTGTTTGGTTAACTTTTATTTAATTCCCGAATATATGTATACGTTTTTCAACTCTATTTTCTTTTTTATATTGTTTTGGTTTTTTTTACATCCTTGGAATTTTAAAGAGAATGTTTTTCTTTTTAGCTTTCACAGTTTTGATATCCAGAGTACTTTATCATTTGATTAATTTTCAGTCTTTCATCCACCTTCTTCCAGAATATGATTTGCTCTATTACACTGAGTGGTGGAGCCTATGTAGGATTATTTTGAACTGTTTTTCATTCCAATGGTCTTTTTATATCTGTGTTAACTCCTAAGTTCAACTTAACTATATCTCTTGCACCTGATTTGCTATTTCTTTTGAGAAGTATAGAGTAATGGAAAGTGGGGATTAAATTTGTAATCAATAAAATGTATAATGCCTTTTCTTTTTTCTGCTTATATTGAGGCAGTCACAATATTTGCTATTCACAGTTCCAATAGAATATCACTTTATGAATAAAGTTGAAAAGTATGAGAAGCTTGAAATAACATATCTAAGCAATTGATCAGGATTGACAGTTTTAAAGAGGTTTGTGACCTTTACATTAAAGAACCAATGGTGGTGCTTTTCCAAGAGCTGAATAATGAAGCTTCCTTATCTTTTCTGTTTTTTTTTTTTTCATGCGTGCATATGCTGTGTTTGTGCACTTGCATACAAAAGGTTTGAAAAAATAAAAATGTTTTGAAAAGTGCATCTTGGAAGTGGAAAAAAAAAGGTTTGAATAAATCAAAATGTTTTGAAAAATGTATCTTGAGAGGGAGAAAAAAAAAAAAAAGAGTAAAAAGATTGCACAGGCTTCCAAAATTAAATTCTTTTTTGTAACTTGCTAAATGGCATATTAAATGTCAAAAGTCCATTTCAAGGTAATCCAATAGCTGATGTCAAGCTCATCTGATCCAGTTGTTGGTTTGTATGTTGAATCATTGCTCCATGTATAAAGAAAGGAGGGTAATTTTTATTTGGTTGATTTTCCTTTTCATATTTTGTTATAAAATACTGGGGATGGTATGGGCAGCTGCAGAATGTGACATCTAGTTGCTTAGAAACTTTAATATTTTATGGTTGTGTAACTTATTAGTTTGTTTATGCTCTT
>CATIWR010266875.1:0-104791 GCA_949677035.1 Omphalea diandra | reverse complement strand
CTTATATTCAATGGAATGAAATGTTGTTTAATGTGATGATATTATGGAATACATAGATGAAAGATTGTTATACTCTTGATTTATTTATTTTTATGAGATGTTGATAATAATATTTAATAGCCTATGTGGCGATAATGTTTAATAGCTTGTGTGGCAAGGAAATGATAGCCTGTGTGGTAAGGAGATGATAGCCTGTGTGACAATGATAAAATAGCCTGTGTGGCAATGATATAATAGTATATGTGGCAAGGAGATGATAGCTCGTGTGATAATGATAAAACAACATGTGTGGCAATGATATAATAGTTGGTGTGGCAATGATATAATAGCCTGTGTAGCAAGGATATGATAGCCTATGTGGCAAGAAGATGATAGCTTGTGTGGCAAGGAGATGATAGCATGTATGGCAATGCTAAAGTAACCTATGTGGCATAGCCTGTGTGGCAATGATATAATAGCATGTGTGGCAAGGAGATGATAACCTGTGTGGCAATGATAAAACAACTTGTGTGACAATGATATAATAGCCTACATAGCCTGTGTGGCAATGATATAATAGCTTGCATGGTGATGATATAATAGCCTATGTGGTAAGGAGATGATAGCCTGTGTGGCAATGATGAAACAGCCTGTGTGGCAATGATGAAACAGCCTGTGTGGCAATGATATAATAGCCTGTGTGGAAATGATAAAATAGCATGTGTGGCAATGATATGATAGCTTGTGTGGCAAGGAGATGATAGCTTGTGTGCCATAGCCTAAGTGGCAAAGAGATGATAACCTATGTGGCAATGATTAAACAACCTGTGTGGCATTGATATAATAGCCTATGTGGCAAGGAGATGATAGCCCGTGTGGCAATGATAAAACAACCTATGTGGCAATGATATAATTGCTTGTGTGACAATGATAAAATAGCCTGTGTGGCAATGATATAATAGCTTGTGTGGCAACAGCCTGTGTGCCAATGATATAATAACCTGTGTGGCAATAAAATATAATAGCCTGTGAAGCAATAAAATATAATAGTAAGTGTGGCAATAACCTTTGACAGTCTATGTAGTATTTAAGAGGAAAAACTCTTTATTTCGTACAGGGATATGATGGTGAGTTATTTATGTTTAAATGTTGTTATGTGCAATAATCTTTGATAGCCTATGTGGCATTTAAGAGGAAAAACTCTTTATTTCATACATGGATATGATGATGAGTTATTTATGTTCAAATATTGTTACGTTATTTGAGATTGAAGTATCGTTATGCATTTACTTATTGAGTATGCAAACTTACTATTTTGTATGAAATCTTATTTTAGGAAGAGTAGACTAAAGATTGCATCCAGTATACTTTTTGAAGTTACTGTCTAGCTGTGTAAGAGAGGTTGGGCTAGTATGCAGTTAATTAGTATTTTAGTTTGTTTATTCATGTATGTTTTGTTGTAAATAGTTACTAAGTGGTGAACAAGAGACACAGAAAAAAATAATTTTTAATCAAGTCTTTTAAATGATAATGGATAGACTTAGAGAGAAAATTAAATGATTATTAATGGGGTGTTACAGATAAGGCAACCGAAACTTACTTCTTGCTAAATTAAGATATTAAACATTCATCAGTAAATTGGTAAGTATCAAAAGTGCTCTTCCTATCCATCAAACTACCAATATAATTTGTATTCAAATATCTAAGAAGACTAAAAAAAGAATACCTATGATACTAAAGAGTAAATGCAATGGACCATGTAAATACTTTAAAGTCCTCATAATGACATGTAAATGTGATTCCTTAGGGCAAATTGGAATCTAGCACACAAGCAATCACTGAACATAATATTAGGTCTAGATGTGGTAACATAGAGGAGAGAGTCAATCATACCTTTATACGTATTCTCATTAATAGGCTTACTTGATTCATCCATGTCTAGCTTGATAGTTGCACTCATTGGGGTCTTAGCTACCTTGCATTTATCCATGCCAAACCTTTTGAGAAGATCTTTAGTGTACTTGGCTTGGTTGAGGAAGATACCCTAAGATCTTTAGTGTACTTGGCTTGGTTGATAAAGATACCCTCTTTTGTTTGATTAATTTAGAGACCAAGAAAGAACTTGAGCTTACCCATCATGCTCATGTCAAATTCTGTAGTCATAAACTTAGCAAATTCCTCACATAGAGATTCATTAATAGCTCTAATTATAATATCATCAACATATATTTGCATAATGAGTGTATCCTTGTTATACTTTTTTATAAACAAAGTTGTGTCAACCTTGCCTTTATCAAAATCATTTTGCAAAATAAATGAACTAAGCTTTCCATATAAAGCTCTTGAAGCTTGCTTCAAAATTTGAAAACATGGTTAGGAAAAACATGAGACTCAAAACCTAAAGGTTGTTCAACACAAACTTCCTTCTTAATGAAACCATTTAAAAATGCACTCTTCATATCCAATTGAAAAATCTTAAAATTCATATGACATGCAAATGCTAGAAGAATTCTAATGGCCTCTAATCTTGCAACGTGGTAAAGATTTCTTCATAATCTATACCTTCCTCTTAGTTGTATCTCTTAGCAACCAATATAACGTTGTTTCTTGTGATGAAATCTTGCTAATCTAACTTATTCCTAAACACCCACTTACAACCTACAACTGAGTGTTCCTTAGGTTAGGAACAAGTTCCCAACCTTCATTTCTCTAAAATTTGTTGAGTTCTTCTTGCATAGCAATCACCTAAATCTTATCATCAAGTGCCTCACCAATTAACTTTAGCTTAATTTAAGAAATAAAAGCAAGATTATTATCTAAAGCACATAATTTAGTTTTAATACTTACTCCTTTAGATGTCTTACCAATGATAAGATCCTTTGGGTGATCCTTAGAGTATCTCTAATCCTTTAAGAGTTTTTGAACTTGGTTCTCCTCTTGTTGTTGTTGATCTTGCACTACTTCTTATGGTGGCTCATTGTCTTTAAATTCAATCAAATTTTCTTTAAGAGTAAGATCAAGCTCTAACTTTTCAAAATCACCTATAAGATTATCAACAAGAGATCCTTTCCTAAGATCAAACTTCCTAGATTCATAAAAACAACATTCATAATTCTTCAACCACTATAGACTTTTTGTTGAACACCTTATAGGCTTTGCTAATTGCGAAATAGCCAAGAAAAATACCCTCATCAGTTTTTGAGGCAAATTTTCCAAGGCTGCCCTCGGTATTGAGTATATAGCATTTGCACCCAAATACCCTAAGATATGAAAGCTTGGCTTTCATCTATTTCATATCTTGTAAAAAGTTTTATTTATAATCAATCTTTTGAAAATACGATTAGCAATATAACATGATGTATTTCCTGGCTTTTGCCCAAAAGTAATTTGTTAAATAATATTCATAAGCATAGTTCAACCCATCTCTACCAATTTTATATTTTACCTCTCTAAGACAATTTTTTTGTAGTGTTTTAGCAGTAAAAAAGTTATGAAAAATCTATTCTCCAAACAATAGTTTTCAAAAGATTCATTTTGAAATTTTTTTCCATGGTCAATCCTTATAGATGAAATGAAGTAACCCTTTTCATTTTGAACTCTTTTGGCAAAGCTTTTAAAGGCATCAAAAGTTTCACTTTCGTGAGCAATGAAGGATACCTAAGTAAATCTAGAGTAGTCATCAATAAGCACAGATGTATAATGCTTTCCACTCGGGCTAGCATTCCTAGTAGGTCTAACTAAGTTCATATGGATGAGTTGAAGATGTTTAGAGGTACTTATGACATTTTTTGCTTTAAAGGATGCTTGGTATTGTTTCCCCATTTGGCAATATCCATATGTATTATCCTTTGTGAGCTTGAGGTTTGGAAGACCCTCTATTAGCTCTCCTTTTGATAGATGTTATAAAAGCTCCATGCTAGTATGTCCAAGTCTTATATGCCAAAGCCAAGACTCATCGCTAATGGAAACAAACACTGAAAGGATTGATTAGCGAAATTTTTTAAGATAATTTGGGAGGTATTGTCTATCATTTCACCCTTAAAGATTACCTTCTTATCCACCAAGGTGGTAACTCGGTAATCGCTATAATCAAAGGTGACTTTGTTGCCTTTATCATATAATTAAATTATGGTCAACATATTATGTTTCGGTCGTTTAACTAAAAGAACATTTTCAATGAGATAATAACCTTTCTTACCAATAATTCCAATGCCAATTACCTTACCTTTGACATTATTTTCAAATGTGACATTGCCACCGTTGTTCTCTTTAATGGCTATGAATGCCTTCTTATTACCAATCAAGTGTTTTGAGTAACTATTATCCATATTCTTCTTTGGTGGCTTCCAAGAATTCTTATAATAAAAATGTTTCACCTTTGCTTACGTACCCAAGCATACTTGGGTCCTTAGGGGTTAGACTTAAAATGATCCTCTAATTTGAGGTGTGACTTCCTAATGTAACAAAATATATTTATATGACCATATGTCATGCAATAATGACATTGGAGACTAGACTTGTGAGTCTTTCTTTTATGATTAACCTTGTCATGAGTAGGGGACTTTCTTATACATTAGTTATATGAGTGGATACAAGTGCATGAATGATAAGGAGTAAAAGAGAAATTTATATGTTTATGTTTGAGCATGACTCTTTGTGTTCGTGTAAGTATGATTGGCACTTTGAGGCTTAGCTATTGAGCCTTGGGGAGCTTTCAGTTTGTTCTTAGGCTTAGAAGCTTAGTGCTTGGAGCACTTTCTTCCCAACAACCTCAATAGTAGAAGTTTGAGATGTAGATGAGGAAACCTCATTAAAACCTAAACTATCTCTCACTAAGGGGGGGTATAGGTATCCAAGGCTTCCTTCCTTCCCTTTATGAAATCTTGAGATGGAATTCCTAAGCTCAATAACTTCAACTTTTAAGGAATCATTTTCTTTTCTTAAACAATCAATAGTGGATGAAGTTTTACAATGATTTTCTAAAGATTTATTGAGTTCTTCATTTGACGTTCTTAAGATCATTTAACTATTTAAATTCATCTTTATGTTTTGAGCATTTTTTCTTATAAGTTTTCATTTGTGACATATTTATCACATCTCAAGGTTAGAGCCTCAAGAAGCACATTATCCTTATCATCCAACTCATCATAATTATGACAAGAACATGAAGAAGTACTTACCTCATTAGAAGAGTCATCTTATGCCATAAAGCATAGGTTGACAACTTCTTCATCTTCCTCACTTAAGCTATCATCCCAAGCAACCTTAAACCTTTTCTTCTTCTTTTTCTTATCCCACTTCTTCTTTTTCTTCAATTTAGGGTAGTTAGATTTGAAGTGCCCTTGCTTATCACATTCAAAGCAAGCCGCATCATTATTATTTTCTTTGAAGCTAGAGGATGCTCTTTTGAAGTTCCTATTATCTTTTCTTCTATTTATGAGCACCTTAGTCCTCTTCGAGAGCATTACTAGCTCCTATTCCTCCTTCACTCTCATTATTATCACTAGAGGCAACTTTAACCTCTTTGTCTTTATTTAAAGATTTGAGAACAAGAGTCTTATTTTTTACTTTTTTATTTTTCTCTTTTGCTTTCTCATTTTATTCATCTCCTTATCCTTATTTAAGGCTACCTCATAAGTAAGTAGCTTACCAATAAGGACATCCATTTGTACTTTTTAATCTCCATATTGGATTTTTGTATGCTACTAACTCTAGCACCAAATTTTTAAAAGAAAGAGATTTGGTATCTTATTATTTACCTCATGGTTTGTAAGGATTCTTCCAGAGTTCTTCATGTTTATGACAATAAAAAGGAGTCTATTTGTCATATTGGTGATGCTTTCATTTTTTTTTATTGTGAAGACTCCCACTTCATCACATACATCTCTAATCTATTTGATTTTGCAAGTGAAGTGCCCTCATGGTAGTTTTTCAAGGCCTTCCATATTCCATGGGCTGTTAGGCAATGTTGAACTCTACCAATCTCTTCTCTTAATAAGGAAGTAAGAAGAATGGTCATTGCCCTCTTATTCTTGCCATTTGACTTTCTATGAGCTTCCACCTATTCCTCATCATCTACAACTTTGGTTAGAGGCTTATAATATCCCATAAATCCACCACATCACTATCTAGATAAATCTCTACTTTATATTTTCAATTAGTATAGTAAGATCCATCAAAGAGAGGCTCGAGGTGTGAATGGATTCCTTCTTTTGCCATGATCTTTCCTCACACAATTAAGTCTTGAATTAAGATATTACTTTGATACCATTTGTTGGATCTTATGCACTAAGAAAGAGGATTAAATTGGTGGAAAACTTAAAATTTTGGAGGGAATGTTTGTTATGCAAGTATTAGAAGACGTAGAGGAAGAATATAACACAAAACAATTTATAGTGGTTCAAGTATTAACTAATCCTATATCCTCTAATTCTTTTAATTAGGTATTCCACTAATACTAAATGGTGTTTTGTAAGCTCACACTAAACTTTTACAACTTGTGCTTTACAAAGTCTCACTCACAATGTCACAAGTGTTTTCTAAGGCTAACACTTAACCTATATAAGAGTTTTCTATTGGTTCACTCTTAAACCCAATCCTAAAAGGTGTTTAAAGTTCACACCAAACTTCTTATAACTCAATTCCAAAAGAGTAAATAGGGAAGAGAGTCAAGAAATCAATTTGCAAGATTTTGTTATTCTCTTATATTTATGTCCCTTGCTCCTACCAAAGAGACGTTAGAGATAAAACTATGCCAAAATCTCTAAGTTATGTTAGGGAAATCTACATTTAATGTTTGTTAAGCCATAATGGCGGTTGCTACTAATGAATTGCGATCCATATCTCTTTTTTGCACTGGGTTTAGCCCATTGGTGATCGAGATCTTCAACTTGTTCATAACAGCTAGTGACACACATGTGAGTGCCTCATGGATTCACTCATACTAGTGGAATCTTGCTTACGACTCCATCTTTTTTTTTTTGACCAATAGAGGATCAGCAGGATGAGGGTCTTTACATTAGTATAGACCCCCAAGTAAGGTATGTGATTAGACTAGTCAGGGGGATCCTTTTAGGCCTTGCGTAATTTTAAAGTCTTTAGTAAAAAATGGTGGTCATTGATGGACCAAAAAATGGGACAATACATTGGTACCATCCCTAGGAAATATGGTGTTACCACCTAACTTTGCTCAGGATAAGAATCAGGAGAAAGCAAAATCTAAACCTAATCTAAGTTAATCAGAAGGCTTATTCTATCTCCACCCCATCAGAGATTAGGTTTGAAAATTGGGTATGGCTTGGGGAGGAAGAGGTTAGACTGCCCCAAACTGTTTGAATATTAGGATCTAGATATCGAGCATCTTTAGTTCACTTTTAATATCTTAATTGAGTCATCAATTAGCCCAATTAGTGCCCTTAATCATACATCTAAATGCAATCCACTTATACAAATTTGGTCACCAATTTCAAGGTATGTGGGTCATGCATTATGGCAATGGGGTCTCATGCATTCATCATTCACACGTTGCATCATCCATGCTCATATATAAAAAGGGGTTGGAATATGTGACTTGGCATAAGGATTTGACATGCATTATCATCCATCCATACTCACCCATAATCAATATAGGATGATAACCAATACCAAATTCATTGTCCAATTTAAGCAATAACACCTACACCTAAAGGAAGAGAATAAGTTAGTAATAAATAAAAAAAAGAAAGCAAATAAAGGACACTAAAGGGAAGGCAAACAAAGGTCCTAGTAATAGTGTAACCACATCTCCAAAGTCAAGGTACCTAAGCATATATCTAAGTCCATAATAATCACATTTCAACATCATAAATCAGTATACAAAAGAAGATGCATGAACCATTAAAAAAAGGGAAGATGAACACATAATGCAAGGTATTTGGAGGATGTTGAAAGGCCAAATACAAAGATTCAACTCAAATGTGATCCTAGGGTTGATGAACCTTCCCTCATATTACTCATAAAGAGCTAGAACACTCATAGCACAATAAATTATTAGAGAAGTTAGAATGCTAAATCAAGGAGTAAGGATTAAAGAATAAAAAACACTATTCACATGGTTTAACACAAAAACCCCAACATAAGGTGAGTGGAACTTTAAATTTCTCACTTGGTCATGGCTCTAAGATGGTTAAAATATAATCAAAACATGTCCTTGAGTCAAAAGAAAGAACTCAAGAGCATTTTGGTATGATAAGCATCAACAGAAAGACATTCAAAACATAACTAAGACTTTATTTTTAAAGTGCATAGAGGCCCTAAGTCATAAAACCTCACCATATTCTACCATTGAAGTCATAAAATATCATAAAAAGTACTCTAAAAAGAAAGAAATTCAAAAGGGAAAGAAAAAGAGTTTTCTATTATGTTACAGGAAAGTTGGGCTATGCAACATAGAATAAGGGTTATATAACCCAAAAAGAGGGTTGTACAACCTACCAATAAAGTTGTGTAGTCCATGGTTCCTGGGTTTCAAAAATAGAAAGAGAAAAAAAAAAGAGAAAGAAAGAAAGGGTAAAGGGGGTTTCTAAAGGCTTTCTAGTAAAATCTTTGCCTTTGGAGGCACATAATGGGTATAATATCCTCTAAAATGTTTATAGGAATGCATAAAGATGAAGAAAAATGCCTAGTTCTACCTTAGAATGGGTTGGGTGTGTTAGGATTTGGGGGTTTTCTATGCTAAGTATAATTTGAGAAGTAATTTAGGTAGAGTAACCTTAGCGTTTCTAAGCTTTCCTCCTTTATCAAATAAGGGGGTATTTATAAATAATGGGTAAGTGCACAGGGCCATGAATGGTTCTAATTACACCATGTATATGTCCAATACAAAGAAGGAGATGAATCTCTTAGAATTAGGGTTTGAACATAGGTTATACAGTCATGAATGGGTTGTACATTCATCTATTAGGGTTGTGCAACTTTAGGGTTTAAAGAGGGACTAGTTCTAGAAATATCTATGGACTAGGGTTCTAGGATGTGTTGTATAGCCTTGTGCATAGCTGTATAGCCCTAGTTTATAGGTTATACAACCCTACTTGATGAGCTATACAACCCTACTTGATGTTCTGTACAACCCATCAACCCTGGTAAGTAGCTTTGGATTTGACCTTAGACTTGATTTTAGGCTCTCCAAGGTTTTTTATAACCTTTCATCTCATTCTTTAGCAATTCCCCTTGCATTTTAAGGATAGGTTTAGTGATTTTCATAATCGGGCTTGCATTTCAAAACCCAAAATCTAATGCTAATAGTTTGTCCTTTACTTTTATGGGGCTTGGAAAACATCATTTGAGAAATGATTGTTGGACAAGAAATAATAAAACATTTGTTATAAACTTGAACACCATACAAAAGATATGAAAGGATATAATTTTCTTAGCATTTCCTTGAATAAAATACTTAGCTTTTTGGTAGCCTTCTAACAAGTGTCAAGGTTGAATTTTGCCTTCCAACAGTACTTTAGCAAGTACTAGAGTTAATATCACTATCAGCCCTTTAGTAAGTATTAAGCTTATTGACAACCATCTAGCAAGTATAAAAATTGAATTTTGCCTTCCAGTAGCCCTTTAGCAAGTGCTAGAATTGATCTGTTTAACAGTCTTCTAGCAAGTACTAAGCTTTTTTTGCAACTTTTTAGCTATTAAACAACTTTTCTAGCAAGTACACGGTGTTTTGATAACTCTTCAATAACTTTTTTGTTGGTACTAAAGTGATTATGATAGCTCTCTAGAAGGTACTGGGTGTTTTGACAACTCTTCAACAACTTTCTAGTAGGTACTAAAGTGGTTCTGATAGCTTTCTAGTAGGTACCAGGTGTTTTCGTGTTGGATAATTAGCCTTTTATAGTCATTTATGCTCTTGCACTTCCTTATAGTTGCTTTAGTCTTTCTAACTGATGATTTTGTGTCAAGGATGCCTCTTAGGTGGCTCTTGTATCATTTAAGCTTTCCTAACCTTTATAAAATTGAATCCATATCCATACAACCCTTTTAGTCTTCTTGGAGGTTAGCTCTTTTCTTAGTGTAATAGGCCCATGCCCATATGTTTTAAGAAGTTCTTTTTTAAGTTTTGCCATTTTTGGAAGAAAGTCATTTCTTTTGAAATGTAGATGAGGCCTCGAAGGGGGCAAGTTTGTCATTGAATAACATTTTGGTAAAATTGGTGCTTTCAGACTCTTTAGGAAGCTAAGGGTATTTTTGATATTTTTAGTGCTTAATTAGACTTAAAGGAAGGGTATAGGGTATTTTAGTAATTTAATACTTAATTGGGCTTAATGGAAGGCTAGAGGTATTTTGGTAATTTTGGTGTTTAATTAGACTTGAGGGAAGGCTAGGGGTATTTTGGTAATTTGATGCTTTTTGGGAAGTTAGGTTGGTCTAGATGGTCTAAAAGGGAGTAATAAAGGTTAGAAGATGAAGTGGGCCTACAAGGCCCATATTAGCCTCGACTAGATTGAGGGAATTGTACAGCTCATATGAGGGCTATACAAACCACAGGTCTATACATACCAACTGAGGCTGTATAGCCCTAGTCAACTATATAAACTCCTCTAAAAAATGAATTTCTTCATTTGTGCTATTCCTCATCTCTCTCTTCCCTTTCTCTTTCAAAATGCTGGACTTAGTTCTTAGGCTCTCTTTGCTTTTTGAGCGATTATCATGGTAGAGTATCACAATGACAAGATGTTTGATGTCTAATAAGAGTTTTTCGATGAGGACATCATGACCCTAGATGCCCTAGAGTAGCTGCGATCCTAGTGAGGGTTTGCATGGATGAGCCCGTTCAAAGGTGTGACTATGAATACAGTTCCACATGGCTTTCCTCCAAATGGAGACACTCCAATGGTTTACAACTTATACCGTCACCTTGCAGGAGCTGCCTTAAGAGTGGTTGACATTTTCCTTTATTTATTTTACTTTATTTTATTTTTTATATACCTTGCCACTATAGATTTTAGGTGTAGCCTTAGAATTTTCTTTTTGCTTGCAAACATTATGTTCGCTTATAAAATATTTAGGAATAATTTTTTAGGACACTCACCCTTTATTTCCAGCAAAATTTATTTTCCATCTACTGGTCTAGTCTGTTGCCTCAATTTGCATTTGCTTCAAACTTTATTCTGTAATTTGCATAAGGGACGATTAAAATTAATTAATAGAACAACCTGTGAAAAATTAGGGTACACACTTAGGATTATAAATAAGTTATTCAATCATTCTATCGATTCATCAGTTTTTTAAGGCTTTTGTTCATGGATGCTGATTGATTATTTTTAGGAAACTATCTTTATAATTTCCTCAAAACTTATTATTAAACCCCAGTGACTAAGACTTATTATTTCTTTACCTTTGAATTTAGACCTTTCTAATTCTTTCCTTCTCTAACCTGGATAACTATGGAGAAAATATATACATATAGGGATTTTTTATTATTCATTCCTCTTTTTATTTCTTCTTTTTTTTCTTGCAAGGTATTGTCACCTTTCAGAAGGGAGGCGGGGGCTATGGGTCTTGCTAAAGAGTGGGGTTAGACATTGCACCCCTGAGTTGTGGCCCGTCTAAAAGGTATCAAGGTTTAGACCTTCCTACGAATGCTACCGGATGATACGCCGAAGGTTGACCCAATAATGACGCATGTACTACTGGAGTAGTGGATGGACAGGACCCACACCTTCTATCTTGCCTTGATTGGTAAGGTGACGATTACGCTTGGGGACTTTACCTTCCTGATAAGACTGCGATTTGCTGTTATTGCCTTGCCCATAGATTTAAGGGTGCATGAGCCAGTGCTTTAGAAGGACTACTTATTGAATTTCATGGACTGCATTCCCTTACCTAAGGGGAACAGGACTGTGGCAAGGTCAAACAAATGATTCGATGCACCTCGGGTCACCAACAGTAGCTCTGTGAGGTGGTTGATCAATATGCATGATGTTTCCTCCTATATGTTATATCAAGAATATTATTCTTGAGGGCCTTTAATGTGCCAAGCTCTGCCTGTGCTGGTGATAGAGGATTTATGACTATTACAACATATCAACTAGGGGTCTGCGACATTGGTGTACCTCTATAGATATATAAACTGGTGTTCTCGAAATAAAGGGTACATGTGTTATGCCTAGAGGGTTCTCATCATAAGTATATGTCGTTTCTTTTTGTGATTGAGTTTCATTTAATTGTGAGTTACATTTGATTATTTAGAGACTTATGCTAGCTTTACTGACATGCATGAGGCATTGAGCAAAGATTATTAGGAGGTCAAATCCTAAGGATGACGTAGATGGTGACTATCCCAGGTTCTTAAGGTGGAGTGTCATATCTTACACGGAGTCTTCTATTGTTTGCCAAGCATGCTCGCCTAAACATGATCACTGTAGATTAGGTACTTCTCCTTGCATAAACAAAATTATATTGGTTATGATTATTGGTCTTCATTACTAGGTTTTATGCTCACAGTGGTTTTCCATGTTATTGTAGTTGCATCTCGACTAGAGAGGTCCCATAAAGATGTGGCCCCTAGAGATGGTGGAGGCAGAGGCTATTTCTTATGGCCATCATTTAATGGTAGGGCCCTTCATTCGGGAGTGGTCCTCAGTGAATGCATCTTCTATTGCCACGAGGGCTTGGATGAGTGACTTGTTTCACAACACTAATGTATGAGTCTGTTATAAGCGAGGGACCTTAAGGTGTGAATCTTGTTGTAGCACTGCGCTATATGTCAGAGGAATAACTATCTTTTGCAAGTACTCCGTATAGGCTTTGGATGGTTAGTGCACTCGTGAGGAGTCACCTCCTGTACAAGGTAGCTATTCAGACATTCCATTGATATCTATTTAATGAGGGAGTTGTCTTGTAATGTGAGAGTTGAGGCACCACTGCACAAGCCATACTATGATTTGTCGCTCTTGCTTTTATATATGGGGTTGCCACTGCTTTGAGCCACAAGCGTGCTCATGGATTAACTTCGAGAGGCTTAGATCCTAGAGAGGTAGGTAACTTGGCTTTCATACCAAACAATCTATTGGTGTCTTGCATGACTTCATTAACTGGGTCAGTGATGTAAATGTGAATAACCAGATTTACTTGTACATTCAAGCCTGCCAAGACTACATATGTAAGTATTTCCTTTTTTGTCTCATTATACACTAACTGTGATGTAAACTTTATAGCTAATGTGCTTCCTTTTTTTTTTTTTTTTTTACAAATCCCTTATATCTAGGCTAAGGCCATGGTGGATCTGATCATCACTTTGAAGAGGGATGTGATGTAGCAGATGCGCTTCATGCAAGTTAGTACAAAAGTAATGCATGTTTATGACTTATGTTTTCTGTTTTTAGTATCCTATTCATCCTAACTCTTGTGTTTCTTATAAGAGACAATCCAATAACTAAACTACAATATTAGAGAGAAGGATCAACATCTGGTGAAGGCAAAGGTGGAGATTAAGACTTAACCCAAACGACCACAGAGAATGGGTATGTGGTGATAGACGATTAGGTAAAGGATCGAGGCACTCCTTTTATAAGCAGAGGAAACTGAGCTATGGAAACTCCCCTTCCCCTTTTTTATTAGTTGTTAGGATTTTTTTTCTTCTTTTTCATTCTAGTATGATATATTTGTACAATTGTACAGTTTACCAAATGATTTGAAAGCCCTGATTTAGAAGGCTTGTTTTATAGGTTTTAGGGTAAACTGTTACGACATTGTCTCCATTTTTTTGTCAAACTTTAACATTTTTATTTTTAAGTATAGATGCATAATTTAGGCCCTTGAATGTATGTTTTTGAATGTGTACTATCATCTCTGTACATATAGGCCCTATAGGATATGTACAAATTTCATTTTATGTCCATAATACAAAAGAGAGATTGCTTGACCCTTTCTAAGAATTAAGGGTTATATAGCCTTGGGCTGAAGTTTGTATAGCCTAGCTGGAAGGCTGTACAAAGCTGCTCAAGGGCTGTACAACCCTATAAGCCTGGTATTCTTCTATAAATACCCGTTTTGTACTTATTCTTCTCACTTAGTGTCCTTAACTCCCAAACCACGTCAAAAACCTTTTTAAGGTCCTTTTCAACCTCAGATTTGTTCCGATCTACCATGGGCGAGTCTTTTAGCTCTTCATTACTATTAAACTAGGTTGATTTGACCTAAGTCATAAACCTCTTTTGATCTTGACAATAGAGACTGATCAATTCTAATACTTTCATTAAATGTTGTTTTGCAGATTATAAGATAGATTTTTTCATTGAAAGTTGGATAGAGTTCAAAATCCCTAATAATGCAAAGATCATCTAAATTTGTGGTGAGTATATTGTAAATTGTGACCGCGAATCAATCACAAGGAAGGATGAAGCTAGGCCAAAGGAGCTCATTAGAATAAGAAAGGAAAGAATAAACTTCAAGAGAGCTACTACTAATCTTAAAGAGAGATCAATTGAAGTCACTTGTTATGAGTGTGGCAAGTAAGACCACATCAAATATGATTGTCTCAAGCTAAAGAAAAAGAAGAAAGGGCACAAAAAGAAAAGAAAAAGCTTCAAAGCCACTTCGGATGATAGCTCAAGCGAGGATGAAGAGGATGAAAATATTACCATTATATGATAAAGGAGTTATCATCCCAAGTGGCTTTAAAAGCTTTTTCTCTTCTCTTTATCCTCTTTCTTCTTTTTCTTTAGCTTGGGACAATCATAATTGATGTGGCCTTGCTTGCCACACTCATAACAAGTGACTTTAGTTTATCTCTCTTTAAGATTAGGAGTTGCTCTATTGAAGTTTCTTCTCTCCTTTCTTATTCTAATGAGCTCTATGGTCCTTCTAAAGAGCATTGTAGGTAGTCTTTTAGATAAAAAGAGCACTTTTGGAACTTGCCAATTTATAGGAGAATGTCTAGTATCTTGGTTTAGCAAAAAGCAAGTTTTGGTTGCCTTATCCACCGCAGAAGCCGAGTATGTAGCTGTGGGTTATTGTTGCACCCAAGTTCTTTGGATGAAACAACAATTAAAGGATTTTGGCAAAGTGATTGATCACATTCCCATTAAATGTAATAACACTAGTGCTATCGGTCTCTCTAAGAATCTCATCCAACACTCTAAGAGTAAACACATAAACATTATACACTATTTTCTTAGAGATCATGTCCAAAAGGGTGATGTTGTTTTAGAATTTATTGACACAAATCATCAACTTGCAGATATTTTCACTAAGCCTCTCAATGAAGAAAGATTGAACTTCATTAAGAGAGAATTGGGAATGCTTGATGGAAGCTACCTAAAGTGAAAATTTTGGTCTTATGTGTTGATTCTATTTGTGTTAATTGTTTTTGATACTTGATCTTTTTAGATGTCTTAATTTTAATTGCAATTATGCTTTTCTGTGACATATTGCAATAAATTAAGTATCAATAAGTGGATCACAATTTTGATTTTTTTCAAAAACTTAATTCCTCTCCTTGATGCCTCATAATTCGCGGTCGCCATCCATTATTCATGGTTGCAAATTAACGGTCCATGTAAACCGGCTGACAAATGTCAATTCGTGGTTGCGACAATCACTCTCCATCGCAAATTTGGTCAAGATTTTAAATTGTTTACCATTGGAAGCACATATACTCAAGAAATTTTTGTCTGTTACTCAAAGTTTTAGGAAATCGTGGTCGTAATTCATGAATTCACGGATACAAATTTGAGTAACTGCCAAACCATTAAGTGATTTGACTGCCAACCATTTCTATCTATTCATAAATCCATTTCTAACTATTTATAAAGCCTTCAAATGGCTATAAATACCCCTCAAAATAGTAACCATCCTTACTTCATCTAATCCTTATCATTTCTCTCTTCCAAATTATTCAAATTCTCAAATCTCTCAAATCTTCTCTAATGGCTCCTAAGAAAATTTCTAAAGCAGCAAAAGGCAAGGCCATTACTCAGCCCTCTACTCCTCCAGCACTTTATCTCATGAAAGGGCATTACCAAGGAGGAAAAGGAACGCTACAAAACAAATTCTCCCAAAATATCCTCCCAACAAAATCCCGTCAACTTTCCTGCTAGAGATGGTTGGGCTTAACGAAGAAATTTATGCATTCTTGTCGAACTTGGGCTGGATCGAGTTTCTCTTATGGGATGAACCCAAATATGAAGAAGTGGTTAGAGATTTCATGTGCACGGTATAACTCAGTCACAAAGTAGAATAAAAAATGGGCCAATAAAGGTTAGTTTTTCGGGCTTTTGGTGATCCATACTTTATTATCTTTGAACAACTTTCCTCCCTTTTTAATCTTCAAGTCAGACAAAATATCCCTTTCCTCCCTATTCCAAATTTTGGTCAAAAATTTCTATTGAAACTAAACATGACCCAAAAACCTCATTAGCCAAATGCATAAAAACCCTACCTCTTTAGATACTCCATCGTATCATCACCTTTTTCATCAGTGCTAGAGGTGATGGGAATGAGAAAGTATTGCAAAAAGACTTAACCTTCCTATTATGTCTTGTCAAGCACAAACCCATTCAATCATGTCGGTATCATATGGATCAATTGATCCACATGAGCACTAAGCCGAAAAACTAATTTCTTCTTCCATCTCATATCATAGCCATCTATCATTTTGTAGGGGGCTCTTAATGAGGACAATGAAAAGCTCTTCAATAAGAAACTCCTTACATTTCAAAATTATAATGAAAAGCTCCTTACAATGAAAAGCTCTTCAATAAGAAACTAATTTTCTTGATTGTACCTATCTAACCAACGCTAAAGCCTTTCACCTAGATACATACGCCTATACCTTAGGTGCATTTGGGGCTAAAAAGATGGAATCCTCACAAGCTACCAAAAGGAAGAGGCTCATTATAGAAGAAGGAGTCCAACCAATCCCTCCTCAACCTAAACTTACAACAAAACTGTTTATTGCCACCATCAATAACAAATTGGACTAGATGATAAGGATGATAAAGAGGAGATTCGTTTTTCTCTCACATCTTTATAGTGACATGGTGGACTTGCAAGAGAAGTTGGGAGTTCCTCCTTGCCATCTTTCGGACTTTACTGAGTTTGAGGATACTCAAGACGAAGAAGGCCATGATAGAGTTTAGGATGGAGATGAAGCATAAAGTAGAGATAATGAAGAAGAAGAAGAAATTTCTAAAGATGATGATGATTCTCCTGCTTTCTATTATAGGATCTCCTTGTATTTTTCTTTTTATTTTTTGAATGAAGAAATTGTGATCCCACAACTTGTTATGAATATATATAAAAAGTGTTTGTTCTTTGACATTTTCTATCATATTATGATTACTTTATTTTACTTTGTTATGCATTTGCTGCCTATGAATACTTATCTATTTATTTTTATGCAATTGCACTTTTCCCTTTACCCTCATTTTGATCTTGCCAAAGGGGGATAGATATAATAAAAAAAGAATCAAAGGGGGAGAGAAAATAATAGCATAAGTTGAGGGGGAGCATCATACTTATCATACTTAGAATTTTTTAGAATTTTTACTTTGATTGTTTGGAAGTCATACTTAACATACTAAGTGTATATTGAACAATTTACCATTCCAACTTCACAACTTTAAAACTCATGCATTTATTTTCCCTTAGGATCATTCTAAGTTGTCAAAATAAAAAAAGGAGAGATTATTGGACTAGGTTGATTTAACCTAAGTCATGAACCTCTTTTGATCTTGACAATAGAGATTGATAAATTCTTATATGTTCATTAAGTGTTGTTTTGCAGATTATAAGTTAGATTTTTTCATTAGAAGTTGGATGGAGTTCAAAATCTCTAATAATGCAAAGATCATCCAAATTCGCAGTGAGTGTATTGTAAATCACGACCGCAAATCAGTCATAAGGAGGGATAAAGCTAGGCCAAAGGAATTCGTGGACAACTTCACTATCGTGACACATCCAAAGTTGGCAAAGCATTAGTCACAGAAGAATTCGCGGTGTGTGTCATGCCTGAGTTGTGACCGTGACTTTCATAGTGACAAAAGAGGGAACCAAAGCCACAACCATAGCTTGCTAAATGTCCTAAGTGTCCATTGCAGATAAAAAATCCTAAGGGCAAAAGTTTGTTCACAATCTCAACTCAAGCAATTGAAGTTTTCTCTTCAAATAGAGGAATTCACGGTCTCAGTCGTGCCCATGGCATTGGCATCTCACGACTGCGACTTTTGAGAGTGATTAGAACACAACGGCTTATTTTCTTGGATGACTAATGAAAGCTGACATGTGGACTAGCCGTTAGACACAAACAGAGTTTTTCACCAAAATTTTTGACTCCTTTATGGAAATTAAAAATTTGCAACCACTAAATAGGAGTAGCAATCGCGGCTTTCACCTGATAAGTATTTAATGTTGAATCTGCCTAACACATCTTAGAGATTTGTTGATAGTTTTAGTCCAACATCTCTTTGGTGGATATAAGCTATAAATAATCCACCAAACATATGTAAATGCAAGAGAATTCATTAATTTATAACCATACTTTTGCTAATTTGCTACTCATTCTTTCATTTCTCATTTATGCTTTAATAATTATTTGGTGTGAGCAATAAATATTATTGTAAGAGGTTTTAGTGTGAGCTTTGAAAACACTTATGAGAAGTTTTAGTGTGAGCCTTGAAAACACTTGTAAGAGGTTTTAGTGTGAGTCTTGAAAGCACTTGTAAGAGGTTTTAGTGTGAGCCTTGAAAACACTTGTAAGAAGTTTTTGTGTGAGCCTAGAAAACACAAGTTGTAAAAGTTTGATATGAGCCTAGAAACACCTTCTTTTTGAGTTAAGTGAAATACCCAATTGTAGAGAATTAAGGAGTGGACGTAGGATTGGTTAACACCTGAACCACTATAAACTCTTATGTCTATTATTCTTTTATTTCGCTCAACTTCTTAAACACCTTATCCCTCATTTTATTTTTTAATTGAACACTAATTCAACCCCCTTCTTTGTGCCCTAGGCCAACAGTTACCTTTCCCCTGTTTGCCTCTACTCTCATTTATTACAGACATCTTGTGATTTATGGGATTCCACTATCCATACCTTTTATTTTAGGATACACAGATTTGCCCCTTACTGGAGGAATTTGGCACCATTCTTGATTTGCATGTGATAACTGTTGACCAAATTACTCTACATCAACTAGACCCACATGCTCAAAAGATAGTGGAGTTGCATGATATGTGATATGAGGATGTGCCTAGTACACTTTAGGCAATGAGAAGATCCTCATGGCTTCTTTTATCACATTCTTCTCCTCTATAGGCCATGTTTAAGCAACTCATGTCCGCATTGCGATAACCATTCTAATGGGCAAGTATTTTTTATGGAGAGATGATGAAGATATAGATCTACAGATTTTGCCACTTTGAACGAATTTGAGTTAGAGAGGACCCCTCATATCGACGATCTTAGGCGAGACCATTATGGGACTAGATAGAGTGGTTCTTGGAATTAGTGATTCTTTTACGGGAAGGACGCTATTACTACAGGTGGGAGTTCGTCTTACAATATATTTTCTTATGCATTTTTTTCTTTTTTTTCCTTTATTTTTCTTTTCTCTCTTTTTTTGTTGTCTTAACTTTTGGCTGGACCACCTTTGTGGGTTTTTAATCCAATGGATTGTTCACTTTTGCTTAGATTGCTTTTCGAGTTTTCAATCTAACAAACATATTTTTTTTCTTTTTCTTCTTTTTTTTTTCTTTTCTTTTTTAGTTATGGTTGTAAAAGAGGTTGATATTATTGGCTACTCTAACCATGGATGAGAGGCTTTACTACTCGCAATATCATTCAAATAATCATATGATAAGCTAGTTCCTACCATGACTGAGTGGGTCGAGTGGATGTCTTACATCATTGTCATTGACATCTGTTGGAGTTGCCCATGGTGGAATCTATCGCATTTACCCTAAGGACTCATAGGGATTACATCATTCTTCTTGCTTTGGCTTCAGCCACCCTTCAGGTTTTCGATAGATAGAGTGATTTCATCTAGCGAAAGCAGCCTTCAGGTTTTCAATCTAGTGGGCTTTATTTCTTTCTTTTTTTTCTTTCATTATTTTTTTATCCTCATTTTGCCTAAGTTGTCCTTTCAAGTTTTTTACTTATCAGGCTATTTTACCTTTCTCACACCTCACACAAAAATACTTCTTCAATCGGTCTGAGTTCACTGGCTCGGTGAATTCATTCTCATCCATATTTGCTAGTTTCACCGTGCCTCTTGAGTATATCTGCTTGACCTTTCCCAATTTGGCTTGAAATTTCCTTGGAGATCCTAGGTATGTGTCAGACTACCTTCAACATTAGATCACCAACCCTTATTACACTTAGCTTTATTTTCTTTGTTAAGCGAGCGGACCACCCTAGCCTGATACAACTAAATATGATATAGGGCCTTTAATCTCTTTTCATCCAATAGAGTAAGTTTTTCAAATATGTTTCTTACCCATTTGTACTCAAGGATGTTACACTTCACCAATACCTGTAAAGACTTCAATTGGAATTCAATTGGCAAGATAGCCTCTATCTTATATACCAAAGAGTATAGTGCCATCTCGGTCGATGTCCTTACCATAGTTCGATAACCCTACAAGGCAAATGTTAACTTCTCATACTAGTCTTTATCTGTTTTAACCATCTTGGCAAGGATATTTTTTATGTTCTTATTTGTTGCTTCCATTGCTTCGTTAGCTTGTGGTTTGTAAGGTGATGATTTGTAGTAGACCATCCCATATTTTCCCAACATAACATTGACCTCTACTTAAAATTGAACATCATTATCCATAATAACATGGTGCGACACACCATAATGACAAATAAGGTTTTTCTTAATGAATCTTGCCATTTGTTTTGCCCTTAGCTTACTGAAGGCTTTAGCCTCTACCCATTTTAAGAAGTAGTTTATGACTAACATAATATACCTATGTCCCTTTATCAATGCTAGTCTGATTTCTCTAATTACATCAATACAACATGCCACATAGGGCTAAGGTGAGGTCATATTCTGCAACTCGATTGGTGGTAAATGGTTGAGACCACCATGAACCTGACATTCATGACAACTCTGAACCTTTTGAATATAATCATATTCCATAGTGGTCTAATAGTATCCGAGTCTTAGAATCTTCCTTAACAACACTTTTTCATTCATGTAGGGACTATAAGCTCCTACACACTAAAATGAACTTCATCTCTCTTGTACTTTTACCCATCATAAGACATAAACTATGAAGATAACCTTTATATCACATCTCTATCCTTCTTTTCAACCTCTTCAGGGTATTCACTACTTTCTAAATACCTTTTTATATCAAAATACCAAGGACGATTCTCTACTGACCCTTGCATCACACTTTTACTTATAAAGGATGATGTCTTGGATTGAAGTGTGTTTAACGGTTTCATAAGCATTGCCTTCAACTCATCCCAAATAGAGACTAATGTGGCCAAGGCATTAGCCATCACATTTTCTTCTCTTGGCAAATGATAGAATGTGACTTTCTAAAAATTTTGCACCAACCCCTTTATATGCTTTAGATATGGGCTTAAACATTCTTTTTTCAATTCCCATTCTTTCATTACCTATGAAATGACTAGTAGTGAGTCCCTAAACACCTCTGTTATCTTAACTCTTATTTGTTTTAAGAGTTCAAGTCCCAGTGTAAATGCTTCATATTCATCCATATTGCTAGTCACTTTGTAATCACGCTTCTCAGCCATAGAAAATAGTTCTCTTTTTGGTGAGATCATAACTACACCTATTCCTGCCTCTTTCTTATTTACAACTCAATCAAAATACACGCTCCCTCCTTAGGGGCTTAATTGCTCTTAACCTTCATCTAGAAATTGAGAAAGTTAGATTCTCTTTCTTTGATAGGTTATTATGCTAGGTATTTTGAAATTGCTCATCCCTTGATCAACTTCTTAGATACATACTGATGGAGATCAAGGTGTTACAAACCTTTCCAAGATCCATTACAAAGAATTGGTGTTCCAATGACAAGATCAAAGACTAAAAGAATGGAAAAAGCTTTGTAAGGATTGATCATAGAAGTACAATAACAAATACAAATCTTCTTCTAGTCATAAGTTATTTGTACTTTAATTGTATGAGAAGAAGCTTAATAAGAAAGCTACAAGTCAAATAGAAACTTATTAGACTAGACAGAAACATGGAGTACGATCATGTACATAGCCATGTAATTAGGAAGCACAACCATGCTTCGAAGAGACAAAATTGAGCAAAAAGTTGATGCACAACCATGCGCATAGTCATGCATTGAAGGCAAGTAATCGACTATTAGGATTACAAACTTGCACAACCATGCATACGACCGTGCGTCTCGAGCGGCAATTTGGGATTCTTGTTTTTGTTAGCTGTTTGTGAGCTTTTTATTTCTTTTTTAGTAAGTATCTTGTTTATAATATATTTCTTACTTGGATTTGAATTTGTTTAGGAATTTAAAACCTTTTCTAGCTAGGAAAATTCTCTTTATAAGGCTTTAACTAAAGCTAAAGCCTTGCACAATAAAAAAAAAATTTAATCTTTAATCAATGTTATTGAGTTTTTTCAAGTTTATGCTTTACTTTATTGTGTTCTTGGTAGAATGCAAAATTTGACTGATTAAAGGAGTGATCAAACTTTATGGTGTCCTTAAGATTGGACTTTTAAGGACTTAGTTTCCTTAGGGTTCTAATCTTTTGATCAACAACTTGATTTCAACACTTTCTTAGACAAAGTAGCAATTCATATAAAGAGTTCTTAGGGCTGATCTCTTAGCAGATTTTTTATCACATACTTAATGTCAAATTCAGTCAACCAGATCAACCATTTTGCTAACCTTTCGATCAAGGGAGGGGCCTCATACAAGTATTTAATTGGATCAATCCTTGAAGCCACTTCTAAGGAGTATGATAAAAGGTAATGCCTTAGCTACTTCATCGCCCAAACTAGTGCTAGACAAGTCTTTTCTGCCTAATTATACTTCATTTCATAGGAAAACAACTTTTTACTAAGATAATAAACTGCATGTTTATTTCTTATTCCGTCTTCCTGAGCTAACATTGCACCGACAAAACTGTCTTCTACTATTAGATACAAAGCCAGTGGTTTTTAGGCTTTAGTGACTTTAACATTAGCGGGTTAATTAAATAATCTTTTATTCTCTTAAAGGTCTTTTAGTGTTGTGCATTCCACTTCACCAGTTGATTCTTCCTTAACAATTTGAAGATTGGCTTACAAACAAGAGTTAGTTTTGCTATAAATTAGCTAATGTACTGTAAACAACCTAGAAAACCTAAGACCTCTTTTTTTATCTTAGGTGTAGGCATATCCTGAATTGCCTTCATCTTATTTGGATCTACCTCGATTCCTTTCTCACATACCATGTGTCCTAATAGCTTTTAGAGATGGCTTCAAACATACATTTCTTTGAATTTAACCTTAAGTGCCTTTCCTTAGTTTCTGACTTCACCCTCATGACATCCACATACACTTCTACCACATTATGGATCAAATCATGCAATAGGGTAGTCGCCATTCATTGAGATGTCGTGCTCACGTTCTTTAGGCTAAACGACATCACTTTGTAGCAATATGTTCCCCATTCCATGGTAAAAGCCATTTTCACCTTATTTGTAATTGCCTTGAGAATCTAGTTATACCTAAAGAACCCATCCATGAAGGAATACATAACACAAGTTGCGGCACTATCAACTCACATGTCTATGTGCAATAAAAGAAAATCATCCTTTAGGCACGTCTTGTTTAGATCCATATAGTCAACATGGATACTCACTCTTCCATTTTTTAATATCGACACATTATTACTTAACCATTCGGGATAATCTCGTACTTTCAAGAACTTGGCATTTAATTGCTTTGTTACTTCTTTCTTAACCAACTGGGCCCACTCAGGTCTTATCCTTTGAAACTTCTACTTTATTGGTTTTATGTGTAGGTAGGTCAAAATTCTATGTTTTATAAACTGCTTATCAACCTATGGCATGTCTTCATACATCTAGGCAAAAACCCTCTGATATTTCCTGAGTAATTGTTAAAACTTCCTTCACTTCTTTGGCGTGACATCACTAGCGATGAGAAAGATTTTTAGATTTTTCCATGTGCCAAGATTAAATATAGGGTATGCATAAAATTAATATTAAATATGCTGATGAAATGATGCATCATATGCACACTAACATCCAAAAACAAATCACACAAGTAAGAAAACTCATCATTCATTACTTTAAACTCATAAAGAAATACATCATCATCCTCAACAACAGTGGAAATAAGAACATTAGTAGTCATAAGAAAGTCCTTGTCTACCTGAGCCTTTTCCTCTTCTTCACCCTTTACTTCATCAATTAGAACCTTAAGATCAATATTCTATATAGGATCTACCTATTCCCCACTCTATATACTAGTGACATCCCTGATAACTTCCTCAAAACTCTATTTCATATGATCATTCCTTAGCACAATCTTCAAAAATTATGCTCGAATTATCACTCCATCTGCCATGGTGGACTCAATTTTTTCAACAAAGTTCTTCATTTCCTGCTACTTACTTCCTTAATGCAGTTCACAATCAAGCTTTTGATATCTTCCAATTTTATCCATGTGAACACAACCTCAATAAACTTGCATGGCTCAGTATGCTTTCATTCCTAGTCCACAAAGGATGCATCCCATTTTATCAATTTAGAACCCTTATTTGCTTGATCTTCCCTGGTGTCCTAAAAGTTCTAATTCAACAGATAGTGCTCCACTTATTCATTAGGGATCTTCTCCCTATCATTCCATGGCCATATACAAGCTGACATGAACTTTGATATTGTCGCTTAGTGCATTAGAAGGGGGGGTTGAATATGGCAATGGTAGATTTCATAAATTAAAACTAAATGTAAAAATAGATGAAGAATTAACACACAAGATTTATAGAGGTTTGACACATTTTGCTTACATCCTCTCCTCTAGTATTTCCACTAGAGCCTTCACTATTTTGATAGCATAAGATACCATCAACAACCTTTACACAAGTAAGTTTTCAAGCACTTACCAATCCCTTACAAGTGATAGATTCTTAGGCACTATTAACCTCTTACAAGTAGTTCACAAGTACTACTTAACCTTAATACAAAGTAGTTTTCAAGAGCTACCTTAAAACTTTCATAAGAGATACTTTCAACTAGTCTCTTAATAATGAGTTATAAACCAAAAGATTAATAGACTTTTAGGAGAAGGAAAAAACTCTCTCACTTAAGCAATAATAGATTCTCAAAGTACATTCATAAGGTAAGCTTGATGCGAGTGAAAAGTAAAGCAAGTTCATAAGAAATATATCCTTTAAATTTTATTTTGAAGATGACTCTTTTAGGTTAATCTTATGCTTGATCAATGAATGTCTTTTGGATGATAGATCAATCTTTATTCGCTATGTAACAACCCTTTTTGATTTTTGAAAAGCTTTTACAATGGATTATTCACTTAATAGAACAATTCTCCTTATTTTTTTGTTGAGTGCGATTTTTTTATAGACTAAATAAGGAACTAGCCATTAGAGAAGAACTGTCACCACACATTACAATTATAAGTAGTTAAACCCCATTGAAGAAACTCCAAGCCATTGCTGAGGTAGCAACCATTGTTGATTTCATGCAAATGGATGGTTAATAATCAATATTCAATTTCAATGGTTATTGGTCCTATCGAAACGTTCGTTGGAATTAGCTATTTAAGAATAATTGGCTCAAGGTTCATCCTTTGACCTTTTCAATTATTTATTTCACTTTTCCTCAATGACCATTAGACATAAGCAATGGTCGTTGATTCTAACCTCAATGCCCATGGGAGTTTGCCCAATGCTTGTTGATTTTCAGGAAATATGATCTTTTTGCTTTTATTTTTCAAAAGTACAGAAGTGATTTAACACTTGTTGGAATTTTTGCAATGCCCGTTAGAAACATCTCAATACTTGTTGATTATTTAAGCATACCCCATTGGGAGGTCCAAAAGATGTGGCTCATACTAAAGAACTTTTTCAATGCCAATTATGAGAGTACAATGCCCATTTTGAGGTCTAGAAAGCGTTGCTTAAATAAAGCACTTCTTCAACACCTATTGCAAAAGTGCAATGTCAGTTACGAGGTCCAATTCAAACACCTGTTGCAAAATCATGATGCCCGTTGTGAGGTTTAGAAAGTATAACATATATCTAAGCATTTGTCTAATGTAGTGGTGAGGTCTATAGAGCATAGCTCACACTAAAATGCTTGTCCAACACCTATTGTGAAAGAAGTAATGCCCATTGTGGGGTCCTCGATGCCTATTGAAAGTGGGTAGCACGTATTGGGAATTCAACTAAGTTTGCTTTGATTCTTCTTTTTAAATACTTAGAGTTTTTCAATCTTTAACTTAAATTAGCTAAGAGCAAATTCTTCTCTAGTCATTACAGTTCAAGTAATTATTATATCTACAAGTTTTAATATAAACAATCTTAAGCAAATGTTAGTCCTAAGTCTTGTTTGTAATCATTAAAATAGGAGCTTAGAACCTACAAGGTTGAACACTTGATCATTCATTATCCTAATAGTTTTGATACCCCAATTTGCCAACATCATACTGGAGAAAAGCCTTCTCAAGCTCATCTATATCCTTGTTTGGTGGTTCCTTATTCTTGGTTGCCTTCTATTCAACCTTTTTAATGGCCTCACCTTCTCTCACAAAGAAAATTGATAATGGTCTACACAAGTCCTTTACTTTTAGCTTCAACCCCTTACCATGATACTCCAACCCTTTCCTCGTAGTATGAGTGGGGATTTCTAGAAAGTCTAATATACCAATAGAATTCTTTCTTATCCCGTCCTAAAAGAAAGTTTGTATTCT
This sequence comes from Omphalea diandra, assembly GCA_949677035.1. NCBI lineage: Eukaryota > Viridiplantae > Streptophyta > Magnoliopsida > Malpighiales > Euphorbiaceae > Omphalea > Omphalea diandra. Next base: position 77,891 of record CATIWR010266875.1, on the reverse strand, counting down.
TCATAATCCCCATTACTTTTGGATCAACCCACTTGTTGGTGACTCCAACGACCTGAAACCCTTGGAGATGCAAAACAACTAAGCTCAGAGCTAACACAATTTCACCAACCTTCACACAACTGGTCACGACTTGTTCTTTATAAGGAATCTTAACTTTTTTATGGACAATAAAAAAGACACCAGCCAATGGTGGTACCATGGTCTTCCTAGCAGCAGTGAAAAAATGATTGGAATGTCCAAGACTGTGAATTCTACCATTGCCTTCACTGTGCTCGTCTTTAGCAAGGTCTTGAACATAGTGGTAGCTAGCCTCTTACTATTATCAAAAGCTCACATGATACTGTCATAAGCTTCCAAATCTTTCTCAAACATTTCAAACTTATGCCATAACTTCAAAGGGCAAATATTAGTCATTGATATATCATCAATCATTACACACATCGTGCATTTCCCTTTCTCCTTAGCTCAAGTTAACATGGCCTAGTTGTGATCCCTTCCTTCTTGTGTTAGATTCTTATTTGGGAATGTGATTTTACCCTTAAGAGTTAATAATGTATTAACATCTTTCAGAGTAGCATTACTAGAAATGATTAGACTGGACAGAGCTTCGACCATGGCCCCCTTATGCTCATGAGAGGTAAGGAGCAACTCCTACATATTGATCTAGACTAACATCATTTTTAACTACTTATTAATATGATTCTCATCTTTTTTCTCTTTTGTAATAAATTCATATATTCATTTTTCAACCCTTGTTTCCTTAAAGGCCTCCTTGTCAATGTAGTACTTCTCACTATGCCTTGTAGCTCAATTGCTTCGCTTCTTTCTCTTCAACGTTATCCTCTCATGATTGGATCATCCATTTTCTCTATTCTTCCTTTGCTTCTTCATATAAACTTTTCTAGGGATTAATAGTGTTGTTGGCCCTAGTGCACCAAGAAAGAGGGTTGAATTGGTGGCAACTTTGAAGTTTTATTGTGGATGAAGCACACAAGAATGAAAAATTTAGAGAAAAGGTAGGAGAAGAATGGATAAAAGAGTTTTATAGTGGTTCGGGTATTAACCAACACTACAACCACTCCTTAATTCACTAATTGGATATTTTACTAAATCTTTAGTACTTTACAAGCTCACACCTAACTTAGTATTTAGGCTCCCACCAAACCTTACAAGTGTTTTTCTAAGGCTCACACTCAACATAGTGTTTTAGGCGCACATCAAACCTTACAAGTGTTTTCACAAGGCTAACACTCAACCTATACAAGAGTTTTCTAAGGCTCACTCTTAAACCTATACAAGAGTTTTCTAAGGCTTACTCTTAAACCTATACAAGAGTTTTCTATATAAGCGCTAACTCTCAAACTCAACCCAAAAGGTGTTTAAAGCTCACACCAAACTATGTATAACGAAATAAAGAATTAAAGTTGAGAAATAACTTAGCAAGAGTTTTGGCACATATCAAATGGTTATCCTCTTGCATTAACATCAGTTTGGTGGAGTATTTATAGCCCACATCCACCAAAGAGATGTTACTCTAAAACTATCAACAAATCTCCAAGATGTGTTAGGCAAATTCAACATTAAATTCTTGTCAGGCTAAAGTCGCAGTCGCTACTACCTTTTCATGGTCGCAAATTTACAATTGCGATTTAAAACACTGTTTGTGTCTAACGACTAGTTCATGTGTCAACTGTTCATTGGTCATCTAGCAAAATATAGTTGTTGTGTTCTAAACATTGTCAAAAGTCGCGGTCACGAGATATCAATGCCTTGGGTGCAACTGGGACTGCGAATTCCTTTATGATTCAACTAAGGCTCCTTCAACTGATTTGTAGCTACAAATTAACCCACAAATTCCTCTAACTTAGCTCCATCCATTCTTATAGCAGTGTCGCTGTCATGACTTAGGGGATACCAACCACGAATTCCTCTATTCTTCTAAACGATGGAGATTTTGACTTATATTGAGGATAACTCTTATAAATTGTAAAACAACCATTATAACTTTCAATCCATATTGTCAAAATCAAAAGAGAGCTTTGACTTAGGTTTGAATAATCTAGTCTAACAATATCCCCCTTTTTTTATTTTGACAATCTAGATTGAATATGCAAAGGATAAGGAAATAATTATGCATGCTACTAAGAGAATGATTGTGAAGTCATTCAAATCTTAAGTATGAAATTGCTGCCCCTCAATCCATACTCCCCTTTAGTTATTCTAATAAGATAATTGTCAATTTTATCTTTTCTTTGTATATTAAGTCAATTATCTCTCGCCCTTTGTCAATATCAAAAAGAGAGGATTAGGAGGGAATAAGAGAGAGAATGATGAAAATAAGAGGGAATGACCACAAACTTGTCAATTGTACAAACTCAAATTAGAATAACAAACATAAGTAATTATGCACAATTGATCACAATATGTCACATAAGAAGATAAATGGATGAAACATAAATGCAAAGTAATTCAAACATTTAAAGATGTTTGAACATACAAATTAGGGCTATAAATTTAAGAATTGTCCTATATGGCCCTTGTATAGAGTATATGATTTTGATTTGAACATTTGGAATGTAGAAAACCTTAAGTGCAAAATGAATTGATTCAACTCAATATACAATCAATCAAATTAAATCAAATATGTCAACACATAGATATATCAAGTAATAAAACTCCCCCTAAATGTATGCATATATATTAGGTTAAAAACATAAGGGATAAAGGATACATTGCAAGTTTAGTATCCATGGCTTGATACCATATACCCATTTGAAACTTTATCCCTTCTTCATTAGCAATCTCCATTCATCTTTAGATTTTCCATGATGAGAAATTGGTGGAGGAGTCCCTATCTTGTAATATCGAACACTTTGTTTTGGTACCCAAACATACTTGGGTCCTTGGGGGTTAGTCTTGGAAGGGTCCTCCAATTTGAGGTGTGCGTTCCTAATATGGCAAAATACATTGATATGCCCATATCTCATGCAATAATTACATTAGAGCTTAGACTTATGAGTTTGTCTCCTATGCACAACCATAGTATAAGTAGGGGGACTTCTCATACTTGGGTGGTGAGAGTGTATGCAAATGCATAAGTGATGATAAGTAGAAGAGAATTTGCTATGATTATGTGGGTAAGCATGTTTCTTGGTGTATATGTAAGCATGATTTGTTGTTTGAGCCTTGGCTCTTAAGCCTTGGGGGGTCTTTCCTTTACACTTAGGCATGGGTGGTTTAATGCTAGGGGCACCTTTCTTCCCCATGACGTCAATACTTAAAGTTTGAGGTGTTGTTGCTCTAATGAATATAGTGGGTGAAGAAATAGGTAAATAGGCTTCATTAAAGCCTAAACCATGTCTAATCAATGGTGATCTTTGAGATACAATAAGTATATCTAAAGCTTCCTTCCACTTATGAAATTTAGAGATGGAATTTCTAAGTTCTATAACTTCATCCTTTAAAAAATCATTTTCCTTTCTCAAAGAGTTAAGAGAGGATGAAGACTTAGAAGGACTCTCTAGTGACTTTTTGAGTTCTTCAATAGAAGTTCTCAAGTCACTTATAAGATCATTTAAGGATTTAAATTCATCCTTTAGTTTGGAACATTTTTTCTTGGATGTTTTCATTTGTGACTTATATTTGTCACATTTCAAAGTGAAAGCTTCTAAAAGCTCTTCATTTATATCATTAAATGCATCATAATCATCATAAGAGTATGGAGAAGTACTTACTTCTTTGGAGGAGTCCTCTTGAGCCATGAAGCAAAAGTTTGCTACTTCATCTCCATCTTCATCTTCATCACTTGAATCATCATCCCAAGTAGCCTTGAGGTCTTCTTCTCTTCCTTGTGATGATAGGAAGATGACTTTCTTTGGATTCTTCTTTCTCTTCTCTTTTTCATCAACTCCTTGGTCTTTCTTGATATTTTGGAAAACTCTTTTTCTTCTTTATCACTTTCATTTGAGTCACTTGAGCTTAAATAATCTTCTTCAGCTTTGAAGGCCAAAGCTTTCTTCTCTTCTTTATGTCTTTATTCTCTTAGCTTCTTCATCTCCTCATATTTTTTGAGAGCCATCTCTTGAGTGAGAAGCTTACCAATGAGGACATCGGTTGACACTTTCCCAATCTCTTTATTAGAATCTTGAACGCTGCATACTCTTGCACCAAATTTATTTAATGGAAGAGATTTGAGGATTTTAGTGATTACCTCATAGTTGGTAAGAGTCCTTCCAACTTTTTCATGTTTGTGACAATTGGTAGGAGTCTATTTATCATTTCAGTGATGCTTTCATGGTTTTTCATCATGAAGAACTCCCATTTTGTCACATACATCTCCAACTTGCTTGATTTCACAAGAGTTGTGCCCTCATGATAGTTTTCTAGTGCTTTCCATATGGCATGTGTAGTTTGTCAATATTGGATTCTTCGAATTTCTTCTTTGGACAAAGAGCTTAGGAGAATGGCCATTACCTTATTGTTCTTCCCATTTGCCTCTTTGTGCTTCACTCCATTCTTCTCTTGCAATTGCCACCTCTACTCCTTCAACCATCCTTGTTGGAGGCTTCCACTCTTCAAGAATATAATCCTATAAATTGATGAGATCACTATCAATATAAATCTCTATTTTATGCTTCCAAATAGCATAATCATTGTCATCAAAGTGAGGATTAAGGTGAGAGTGGACTCCTTCTTGTGTCATTGATCTTTTCTCACATAATTAAGGCTTGAATTGAAATTTGGCTCTAATACCAATTGTTAGCCCTAGTGCACCAAGAAGGGGGGGTCGAATTGGTAGCAAATTTAAAGTTTTTATTTTAGGTGAAGAACATAAGAATGAAAGATTTAGAGAAAGGGTAGGAGAAGAATGAACACAAGAGTTTTATAATGGTTTGGGTATTAACTAACCCTACATCCATTCCCTAATTCACCAATTGGGTATTTTACTCAATCTCTAGTGTTTTACAAGCTCACACTCAACTTAATGTTTAGACTCACACTAAACCTTACAAGCGTTTTTCCAAGGCTCACACTCAACCTAGTGTTTTAGGCTCACACTAAACCTTACAAGTGTTTTCCTAAGGCTAACACTCAACCTATACAAGAGTTTTCTAAGGCTCACTCTCAAACCTATACAAGAGATTACTATACAAGGGCTAACTCTCAAACCCAACCCAAAAAGTGTTTAAAGCTTACACCAAACTATGTACAAATAAATAAAGAATTAAAGTTGAAAAAGAACTTAGCAAGAGTTTTGGCACATATCAAATGGTTATCCTCTTACATTAACATAAGTTTGGTGGAGTATTTACAGCTCACATCTACAAAGAGACGTTACTATAAAACTATCAACAAATCTCCAAGATGTGCTAGGCAAATTCAGCATTAAATACTTATCAGGCTAAAATTGCGGTCGCTGCTACCTTTTCACTGTCGCAAATTTCCAACTTTGGTTGAAAACACCGTTTGTGGCTAACGGCTAGTCCACATGTTAATTGTTCATTGGTCATTTAGGAAAATATAGTTGTTGTGTTCTAACCACTCTCAAAGTTGTGATATATCAATGCCTTGGGCGTAACTGAGACCGCAAATTCCTTTGTGATTCAACCAAGGCTCCTTCAGCTGATTCGTGACTGCGAATTGGCCCACGAATTCCTCTGAACTAGCTCCATGCATTCTTATAGCAGTGTCACAGTCGCGACTTAGGGGATACCGATCGCGAATTCATCTGTTCTTCTAAAAGATGGAGATTTTGGCTTCTATTAAAGATAACTCTTATAAACTGTAAAAAGAACACTTAAAATTGACATTAAAACTTTTAATCTATATTGTCAAGATCAAAAGAGAGTTTTAACTTAGGTTTCAGTAACCTAGTCTAACAAGTGCAAACCATAAGAGCCTTTTTTGTAATAGTAACCAGAATAACTTCTTTAAAAATTTCAAAATCTATCATAAATGTCCCTTGATTTGGAGGAGAAACATTACAATAGTTTGGGAGAGGGTTTATTTGGATGTTAGGCCTTCGAGAAATTGGTGGAACAATCATCTTATTATTGATGAGATCATGAATCTCGTGTCTCAATCTATAACAGTCATCAGTGTTGTGACCAACTCCTTGATGAAAAAAGTAGTAAGCATTGGCATCATACCATCTAGGCAGTAGATTAGGTGGTGGTCTTGGCACTAAAGGTTTCAATACTCCCTTCTTCTGTAACCTTTCAAACACCTTAGATAGTGGCATCCCTAAATTAATGAACTCTCTTAGTGCCCTTACCGCATTTATATTGGTCATCTTATTCCCCTTAGTCTAAGGCTAAGTCAAGTTATTTCTTCTTCCTCCGTATTACTCCAACTCTCTAGCTTGTAACTCAAAGGTCTTCAAAGTTCTTGACCAACATTCCTTTGATTCTGTGTCAATATTGTGTAGAGCTCCCTTAATAATCATTTTGACCTACTCTCTTTATGTGGGTCTTGTGGTCACCTTTGAAGCCATCTTCTTCCATTTCCTGGTATAGGCATTGAAGCTCTCACCAACCTTTTGCTTCAAAGACTCCAAAACTTATAATGTGACCTCTAAATCTGAGTTTCACACATAGTGCCTCTCAAAAGCTTTTGTCAACTCCTTCTAGTCTTCATTGACAGTCTTGACTGGTTGAAGTACCATGTTGTTGGACTAGGTTAGTTAACCCTAAGTCTTGGACCTCTTTTGATCTTAACAAAGGAGATTAATCAATTTTAATGTTTCCATTAAATGTTGTTTTGCAAAATTAAGTTAGACTTTCAATTAGAAGTTGAATGGATTTCACAATCTTCAAAAAGGCAAGGTTCATCAAAATTTATGGTTAGTGATTTGTAATTCGCGACTGTGACATAGCTCAAGACAGGGTGAAACTAGGTCAGATGCATTAGCGGGCATCATTACTGCCATGACTCATCGAAAGATAGGAATATCAAAGTCACAGATGAATTCACAGTCAATGTCACGCCTCAGTCACGACCGCGACTTTCATAGTGACTAAAGAGGGAACCAAGTCCATAACCACAGCGTCCTAAGTGTCTTCGGTATTCATTGAAGAACAAAATTTGTGAGGGTGACATTATGGGTAGCGACTGTGATTCATGAAGATGAAAATTCTCCTTACAAAAGAATTTGCATCTCAGTCATACCTATACAAGGACTTATCGCGACTGTGACTTTTATAGGTAATTAGAAAGTAATGACTATATTTTCCTAATGAACCAATGAGGAGTTGACATGTGGACTAGCCGTTAGACACAAAGGGGGTTTTTCATCGCAATTTTTCGCTCCCATATGGAAATTGGTATGTGGCGACCGCAACTCCCACCTGACATGAAATTAATGCAAAATATGCCTAGCATGTCTTGAAGATTTAATAAGTTTCATAGTCTAATGTCTCTTTGGTGGGTATGGGGTATAAATACTCCACCAAACAGTTGTTAATATGAGGTAGAAAGAGAATTTATTACTTTTGCAAAAGCTCTTACAATTTAGCTAATTTGTTCTATACTTTGTAAGATTGTGATTGTTGGGTGTGAGCATTAAACACTAATTGTAAAAGGTTTTAGTGTAAGCCTGTGAAAACACTTGAGAGAGGTTTTAATGTAAGCCTTATAAAACATTTGTAAGAGAGGTTATTATATGAGCCTTGAAAACACAAAGTGTAAAAGTTAGGTGTGAGCTTGGAAATACCATTTTGAGTGAGTGAAACACCAATTGCAGAGAATTAAGGAGTGGATGTAGGGTTGCTTAATAACCGAACCACTATAAATCTTTATATCTTCTTTCTACTCTATCCTTATCCCTCACTTTATTTTTTAAAAAACACCAATTCAACCCCCCTTCTTGGTGCCTAGGGCCAACAAGTGGTATCAGAGCCTAGTCTCACAAGCAAGCCTTAATTGGGTGAGTAAAGATCATGGCACAAGAGGGAATCTACTCACACCTCAAGCCCTACTTTGATGGATCTGACTATACTCATTGGAAGTATGGGATGAAAATTTAACTTGATACAGATGTAGTGGACCTTTAGGATGTAGTTGTCAAAGAATGGAAGCCACCTACTAAAGTAGTGGATGGAATTGAAGAACTCATTCCAAGTGAAGATTGGGTTGAAGCCCATAGGAGGTCAAATAGTAAGACTAAGAGAGCAATGATTATTCTTCTAAGCTCTCTCTCTTTAGGGAAGAGATTGGAAGAGCGCAACATTGCCAAACAACTTATGCCATTTGGAAGACTCTTGAAAACTATCATGAGGGCACAACACTTGTTAAATCAACTAGATTGGAGATGTACGTGACAGAATGGGACCTCTTCATAATGAAAGACCATGAAAGCATCACTCAAATGATGAATAGACTTTTATCCACCATCACAAACATGAAGAAATTTGGAAGGAAGGACTCTTACCAATTATGAGGTAAACACAAAAATCCTTAAAACTCTTCCATTATATAAGTTTGGTGCAAGAGTATGCAGCATTCAAGAGTCCAACCCAGAGATTGGAAAGGTTCATATAAATGTGTTAATAGGCAAACTCTTAACTCATGAGTTAGCCTTACAAAAGTATGAGCAAATGAAGAAATTCAGGGGCTAAGGAGAAAAATTAGAAAAAGAAAAAAGAACTTTGGCACTCAAATCCTTAACCAAAGAGAAAGAGGTAAAAACTACCTCTAGTGATGAAGAGAGTGACAGAGAAGAAGAAGAGCTAGCAATGCTCTCAAAAAGGACTAAGGAGTTAATTAGAAGAAAAAAGAGAGATGAAGCTTCAAAAAGACAACTCCTAATCCTAGAGAGAGATCTAATGAAGTCAATTACTATGAGTGTGGCAAGCAAGGCCACATCAAATATGATTGTCCCAAGATAAAGAATAAGAAGAGATGGGACAAGGAGAAGAAGAAAAGTTTCTCAGTTATTGGGATAATAGCTCAGATGAAGATGAAGAAGAAAGAGAAGTTGACAACATTTGCTTCATGGCACAAGAAGACTCTCTAAATGAGGTAAGTACTTCATCCCACTCTCATTCGCATTTTGATGAGGTAGATGAAGAGCTTCTAGAGGCTCTTACTATGAGATGTGATAAATACAAGTCACAAATAAAATCTTACAAGAAAAAATGTCTAAAATTAAAGAATGATTATAAATCCCTCAATGATCTTGTAAATGAATTTAGAGCATCAAATGATGAGCTCAAAAAATCTATGGAAAATATTTCCAAGACATCAACTTCCTTAGCAACCTTAAGAAAAGAGAATGACTCTCTAAAAGGGGAAGTCATTGAGCTTAGAAGCTCAATCTCTAAGTTTCATAAAGGAAAGGAAGTCTTAGACACATTGATTCTGTCTCAAAGGCCACCATTGATTAGACATGATTTAGGCTTTAATGAAGCCTCCTCATCCACGTTATCTCACACTACATTTATTAGAGCATCAAAACTTCAAACTTTAAGTGTTGAGGTAATTGGGAAGAAAAGTGCTCCTAACACTAACCACCTATGCCTAAGGGCAAAGGGAAGACTCCCCAAAGCTTAAGAGCCAAGACTCAAAGAGTATACCATGCCTATTTGTACAATAAAAAGTATGCTTACACACACAAACAAAAACAATCATTTACTACTCCTCATCACTCATGCACAAACATGCACTCATATAATCAAAGTATGAGAAGGCCTCTTACTCATACTAAGTTTGTGCATAGGAGAAAGACTCATAAGTTTAAACTCTAATGCCACTATTGTATAAAAGTTAGGCATATTAATATTCATTGTTTTATTAGGAAGGCTCACCTCAAACTAGAGGACCCTTCAACTTCTAACCTCCTAGGACCCAAGTATGCTTGGGTACTTAAGAAAAAGTGATTTACTTTTATTGTGTAGGGAAGTGTGGCAACCACCAATAAATTAAGCAATTGGCATGTAGATAGTGGATGTTCTAAGCATATGACAGGAAATAGAAAGTTATTCATGGCATTGAAAGAAATAGAAGATAGAGATGTCACATTTGGTAACAATGCCAAGGGTAAGGTAATTAGAATCGGAACCATTGGTAAAAATGATTGCTCTTTGATTGATAATGTTTTATTAGTTAATGGCTTACAACATATTGAGTATAAGTCAATTGTGTGACAAAGGTAATAAAGTCACCTTTGATCCTAAGGAATGCCGAGTCGCCACATCAGTGGATGATGAGGTTATTTTCATGGGTGAAAGAAAAGGCAATACCTATATAATTGACTTAGACAATTTGGCTAACCAATCTTTTAAGTGTATTATGTCTTAGAAGAATGAATAGAAGGCTTGGATATGCAAGCATGGATCTTTTACATAGCCTATCTAAAGGAAAGTTAGTGGAAAGCCTTCCCAGGCTAAATTTCACTAAAGACAAGATATGTGGTCCTTGCCAAATAGGGAAGCAACATCAAGCCTCCCACAAAGCTAAAAATCTTATGTTTTTGTTGATGATCTTGTAGGTAACCTTGAAAATTAGAGTTGGAAGACACTACAAGAAACGAGGATAAAGATAAGGAAGGAGGTTAATCATCAATAGTAGATGAGCAATCACAACATCAATAAGAAGATGAGCCAAGTCAAGACCTACCCAAGGATTAGAGATTCTCTAAGGATCACCCTAAAGATTTGATTATTGGTGATGCCTCTATGGGTGTAAGTACTAGATCATAACTGAATATTTTAGATAATAATATAGCATTTGTTTCTTAGCTTAAGCCAAAATCAATTGATGAGGCTTTTGATGATGAGAGTTAGGTGCTTGCTATGCAAGAGGAACTTAACCAATTTGAGAGAAACAAGGTATGGGGACTTGTCCCTATGCCTAAAGAACACTCCATTATAGGTTGCAAATGGGTGTTTAGGAACAAGTTAAATGAGTAAGGTCTTATTCTAAGGAATAAAACTAGATTGATTGCTAAGAGATGCAACCAAGAGGAAGGCATAGATTATGATGACACTTTTGCCCCCGTTGCAAGATTAGAGGTCATTAGTATTCTTTTAGCTTTGCATGCCACGTGAATTTTAAGCGTTTTCAAATGGATGTAAAAAGTGCATTTTTGAATGGAATTATTAAGGAGGAAGTCTATGTTGAACAACCTCCTGGTTTTAAGTCACATTGTTTTCTCAATCATGTTTTTAAATTGAACAAAGCCATATATAGATTGAAACAAGCTCAAAGAGCTTGGTATGAAAGGCTTAGTTCATTTCTTTTGAAAAATGATTTTGAAAAAAGAAAGATGGACACCACACTATTTGTTAAAAAACACAAGCATGATACACTAATTGTACAAATTTATGTTGATGATATCATTTTTTGTGCTACTAATGAATCTCTTTGTGAGGATTTTGCTAAACGTATGACTAGAAAATTTGAAATGAGCACGATGGGAGAGCTCAAGTTCCTTCTTGGTCTACAAATCAAGCAAACCAAAGAAGGACCAAATACATAAGAGACATACTCAAGAAGTTTGGCATGGATGGTTGCAAAGTAGCCAAAAGCCCCATGAGTGGTACCATCAAGTTAGACAAAGATGAATCAGGTAAGACAGTAGATGAAAAGAGATATTGAGGCATGATCAAATCTCTATTTTATCTTACTGCTTATGGGCTGAATATCATGTTTATTGTATATATGTGTGCTAAGTTCCAATCCTCTCCTAAAGAGTCACATTTAAATGTTGTTAAGAGAATTTTTAAGTATTTCATGGCATAATTCACTTAAGGTTATGGTATCTTAGAGATTCATCCTTTAGTCTCGTAGGATATTCAGATGTGGATTATGCGGGCAGTTTGTTAGATAGAAAAAGTACTTCCAGGACTTGCCAATTTATAAAAGAATGCCTAGTATCTTGGTTTAGCAAAAAGCAAGTGTCAGTTGCCTTATCCACCGCAAAAGTCAAGTATTGCACCCAAGTCCTTTGGATGAAACAACAATTGAAGGATTTTGGCAAAGTGATTAATCACATTACCATTAAATGTGATAACACTAGTGCTATTAATCTCTTTAAGAATCCCATCTAACACTCTAAGAGCAAACACATAGATATTAGACACCATTTCCTTAGAGATCATGTCCAAAAGTGTGATGTTGTGTTAGAGTTTATTGACACAAATTATCAACTTGCGGATATTTTCACTAAGCCTCTTAATGAAGAAAGATTGAACTTTATTAAGAGAGAATTGGGAATGCTTGATGGAAGCTCCCTAAAGTGAAAATTTGATCTTATGTGTTGATTGTATGTCTTGTGTTTTTCTGTGACATATTCCAAGTGGATCACAATTTTAAATTTTCAAAAATTTAATTTAGTTTCATATCCTTACTGCCTTCTAATTTGAGGTTGCAATCCTCTGTTCACAGTCGTGAATTAAAAGTCCAAGTCACACGGCTGTCAAACATCAAATCGTGGTCGTAAGAATCAATCTCCACTGCGAATTTTGGTCAAGATTTCAAATTTTTGACTGTTGAAGCGCGTATTCCCAAGGAAAATTTGTTCATTACTCATAATTTTTAGAATTCGCAGTTGCGACTCCGGAATTCACTGACGCAAATTAGGGTAACCGCCTAGCCATTAAGTGATTTGATTGCCAACCATTTCCATCTCTTCATCAATGCATTTCTAGCCATTTACAGAGACCCAAAATGGCTATAAAACCCACCTTAAAGCAGTAACATCCTCACTTCACTTCTAACATCAAATTCTCTCTCTCAAAATTCTCTCAAACTCTAAAAATCTCTCAAACTCCTCCTATGGCTCCTAAGAAAATGTCTAACGTAGAAAAAGGCAAGACCATTGCTCAACCTTTTGCCCTTCCTGCTCTTCACCTTATGAAGGGTATTCTAAAAGAGGAGAAAGACCGCTACAAAGCAAACTCCTCCAAAATAATCCTTCCCAACAAAACCCCTTCAACTTTCATACTAGAGACGTTTGGGCTTAACAAAGAAATTCGTGCATTCCTATCGAACTTGGGCTGGATCGATTTTATCTTATAGGATGACCACAGATATGAAGAAGTGTTTAGAGAATTCATGTGCACAGTAAAACTAAGTTGCAAAGCAGATTCACAAGCAGGCCAATACAAATTAGTTTTTCGAGCTTTTGGTGAGCCCCATTTCATTACTTTTGACCAACTTTCCTTATTTTTCAACCTTCAAGTTGGAGAACACATACCTTTCATCATCTTTGCACCTGACGTTATTTACTCTTACTTTTGGTCAAAAATCTCAATCAAAACTAAACATGACCCCAAAACCTCTTTGGCCAAACACATTAAAACCTTATCATTTTGGATACTTCATTATGTCATCACCTTTTCGGTTAATGCTAGATGTGATGGAAGCAAAAAAGTATCACAAAAAGACTTGACATTTCTTTTTTGCCTTATCAAGAACAAGCCAATCCAAATCAGTAAGTATCTTATAGATCAATTAATCCACATGAGCACCAAGCCTAAAAGCCAATTCCATCCCACATCACAGCCATATATCGATATGTAGGAGCTCTTAATGAGGATAACAAAAAGTTCCTTACTAAGAAACTTCTACCATCACAAAACGTTATTGATCTCACCTATCTCATAAATGCCAAAGCAATTCACCCAAACACTTATGCCTACACTTTGGGTGTAATTGGTGTTAAAAAGATGGAGTCCTCACAAGCCTTAAAAAGGAAGAGACTAATTATTGAAGAAGGAGTGTCATCCATCCCTTTTCAACCAAAGCCTAAGGCTAAACTCTCACTTACTACCATTAACAACAAACTGGATAAGTTGATGAGAATGATGGAAAGGAGATGTTTATTCCTCTCTCATCTTCATAATGATATGGTAGACCTACAAGAGAAGTTGGGAGTCTCTCCTTGCCATCTTTTGGACTTCACAGGGTTTGATGATACTTACAAGGAAGAAGTCAATGATCAAGTGGAAGATGGAGATGAGGCTAAAGGTAAAGATCATGGTGATGATGAAGACTTTTTTGGAGATAAAGATGATTCTCATGCTTTCTATTTAGGATCTCTTTTGAATCTTTCTGTTATACAACAAATGTGATCCCACAAAACTTGTTTATAAGTTAATATATAAAAAAGTTATTTCTTTGACGAAATTTTGTGCTATGTGATTGTTCTATTTCAATTTGTTTATGCATTTGCTTCTTATGATTACTTGTCTATTTATGCAATTGATCTTTTTCCCTTCTACCTTTTTTTTTTATCTTGCAAAAGGGCGAGAGATAGAATCTAGAATGAATCAAAGGGTGAGAGAAAAATAATAGCATAAGTTGAGGGGGAGCATAAGAGCATCATACTTAGAATTTTGGCCTTAAAGTCATACTTAGAAAAATTCACTAAAACTTCTAAGTATATTAAAAGATTCTAAGTATACATTGAACAAATTACCACTCCAACTTCACATTCATGCACCATTTTCCTTTAGGATCAATCTAAGTTGCGAAAACCAAAAAGGGGGAGATTGTTGGACTAGGTTGGTTAACCGTAAGTCCTGGACCTCTTTTGATCTTGACAAAGGAGATTGATCAATTCTAATCTTTCCATTAAGTGTTGTTAAGTTAGACTTTCAATTAGAAGTTGGATGGATTTCATAATCTTTAATAAGGCAAAGTTCATACAAATTTGCGACCAGTGATTTATAATTCGCAACTACAACATAGCTCAAAACATGATGAAACTAGGTCAAATAGATTCGCGAGCATTATTATTATCGTGAGTCATCCAAAGATAGGAGTGTCAAAGTCACAGACGAATTCGTAGTCATTGTCGCGCCTCAATCGCGACTGTGACTTTTATAGTGACTGAAGAGGAAACCAAGTCCATAACCAAAAGTATCCGTTGATGAATAAAATTCACGAGGGCAACATTATGGGTAGCAATTGCATTCCATAAAGATGAAAATTCTCCTTCAAATAGAAGATTAGTGTCTCAGTCGTGCCTCATAAAAGGACTGATCACGACAACGACTTTTGTGGGCAGTTAGAAAGCAACAACTATATTTTCTTGATGGACCAATGAGAAGCTGACACATGGACTAGTTGTTAGACACAAACGAGGTTTTTCGATGTAATTTTGGCTCCCGTATGGAAATTGGTATGTCGCTACCGTGAAAAATCAGTGGCGACCACGACTCCTGCCTGACGTGCAATTAATGCAGAATCTGCCTAGCATATCTTGAAGAATTGATGAGTTTCATAGTTTAACATCTCTTTGGTAGGTATGGAGTATAAATACTCCACCAAATAGTTGTTAATATGAGATAGAAAGAGAATTTATTACTTATGTAAAATCTTTTGTAATTAGCTACTCAATTTGTTCTATTCTTTGTGAGATTGTGATTGTTAAGTGTGAGCATTAAACACCAATTGTAAAAGGTTTTAGTGTAAGCCTGTGAAAATACTTGAGAGAGATTTTAGTGTGAGCTTTAAAAAACACTTGTAAGAGAGGTTGTTGTGTGAGCCTTGAAAACACAAAGTGTAAAAGTTAAGTGTGAGCTTGGAAACACCATTTTGAGTGAGTGAAAAATTGCAAAGAATTGGGGAGTGGACGTAGGGTTGGTTAATACCTGAACCATTATAAATCTTTGTGTCTCCTATCTACTTTATCTTTATCCCTCACTTCATTTTTTAAAAAAAACACTAATTCAACCCCCCCTTCTTGGTGCCTAAGGCCAATGCATGTCTTTGTAGACCATTATCTTTTCCAAGATCTCCAATGATATTGTTAGTTCCATGATTAGGTCAACTTTTAAGCTCAGACTCAGAGTCTTACTTTTTCTAGGAAGTGGATTGCCCCTTCTCTTCTGTGAGAGTTTAGATGGAGTTATAATGGCTGTAAGACAAGCCTATCAGTATGATACATGAATAGGTAATTGATGGATGTACACATGTTAAGCAAAAATTGTTTTGCACAAGATCTTTCTAACCTTATTTCTCCCACACATGAGGTTTAGTGGCTTTTTCCTAGGTCGGGACTCATTCTTATACCATCATTGGGCATAAAATGTGTAGGGTCACCTCAAGTCGAGAAGAGTTTAAAGCTTGAAAAGAACATATACATAAAGGTACCAAAAGATAGAACTTTTTACATTACTTAAAGGAATATGTATAATCAAGGAACAAAATCCCTTTAAGGAGAGAAGGATGTATATAAAAAGTTATTTGCATGGCGGGAAAGGGGAAATACATAAGTATTTACATATGAGGGATAGTTACATTAAGGGGGTTGAGGTATATTTATGTTTATATTAGGGATGCCTAACAATGGTCTTCAAAGACTTTCACTTTTTTCTAAAGAAGAAATGCAAACAAGAGGGTTGACCTATTCGAAGGTACTATTAGCTCCTACATATGCCCAATGATTTAGAAGGTTGTTATAGTTGATGGCTTCCATAAGCTTGGGTGGCAGTTGTCATGATCCCTTATTTGATATATCGGAAGGTACTAGGCTTATAAGTGATGAATCCTCCTCACAACCTCCTAAGGTTGAATGTAGCTTATGTCTTAAGTTTGGAGAACCATCAGTTTATCTAAAGGCACCTAGTGCACGTGGTGAAGTATGAAGGCTATATGAATGCAAAGGACTTAATCAATAATAAGTTTAAAAAATTAAAAGTGAACCATAGATTGAATGTGAAGTCAATTCCAAGTCCCCAATGGAGTTATCACTATAAGTGCTTTGGGGATTTGCTTGAACTAGTTGAATCTTACTTGCGACTCCATCCTTTTATCGACTAATGAAGGATTGAGAGGATAATGGTCTTTGCATTGGTTTTAACCTTAAGGTGTTGAACCATTAGGTTTTAAGTCTTGTTTTGATGATGGTAAACACATATAAGAGCTAACCCATGTATAAGTTGTCTGTGTTAATTCATGCAAGTACATTAATTCATTGAACCATGATGATTAGAGAAAAGTTATTATTAGAAACTCTAAGTGTTAAGAGAGTAAAGATCAAGCAAACTGAGCTTGATAGTCCAAAGGGTGTTGCCATTAACTAATAGGCATTATGACTCTAGCAACAAACATTGAAGGAACTCAACAAGCATTTGAATATCACCTTAGCATGAGCAGTCTTTTAGATCTCACAACTGGGATTGTCCTCTTTTACAATAGGTATTGGATAACTCAAACAATGAAGTATGTGCATTGAACTTCTCAATGGGTGTTGGAATTTTATAATAAGCATTATTCTTGATCTCTCAACAGGAGTTACATTTTCATAACAGGTGTTCAAACAAGTGACTTGAATTAAGGAAAATTCTCAAGATCTCAAAATGGGAGTTGGATCTTACCAACGAGCATTAGAAAAGCTCTTTAGATTGAACTAAAGTTTCTAGACCCTTCAATGGGCACTTTCAATAATGTAACAGGCGTTGAGGATGTTCAACAATTAATGAAAGTTCACCAGTAATCGTTGAAGTACTGTTGAAGATCTTAGAATATAGAGCACCAAATTCTCACTTTCCTCGAAATTTATAATGGACATTGTTCATATTTCAATAGGGGTTGATATTGAAGCCCAACAATCATTGAGAATATCCAACAATCATTAAAGTTAGTTGAATAAACAAATGAGAAAGTCAAAGGAGGAGCATTAAGACAAACTTCTCTTTTATATCTGGCCCCAATAGGTGTTTTACCAATGACTGTTGAAGTTGTATTTTGATTGACAACCACCTAGTTTCATGAAATTAATGATGGTTGATGACTCAACAACAGGTGTGGAGAATTCCTAATGAGCGTTGAGTGTTTACATTTGTAATTTGAAGTGACAAGTTTCCTTTTAACGACTAATTCTTTGTTTCAACCCATAAATGGACCTACTCTCAATAGAAACAAAGAAAGAACTATTCTTTTAAGCGAGTATTCTATTGTGAAAGATATTTTCAAATCAAAAGGGTGAACCAAGAGTGATCTAGCAATTAAAAGAAGTTTATTGTTTTAAGCTTGCAAGTGTTATCATCAAAATAGAGTTTGAAGAACAAGCTTTCTAGATATTCTCTTAATACTCTCAATCAAATCAAAGATACTTTGTGATTGTACTTTAAAGTGTTTTATTGCTTGAGCGAGAGAGTTATCCTCATCTTTAACATTGTATTTTGTTTGATAAAACCCTTGGTTAAGAGATCTTAAAAACCATACTTTGTGAAAGGTTTAAGATAGTAACTACAAACTACTTTGGGATAAGGTTTTGGTAGCACCCTTAAGTCTACTTGTATTAGCTTGGTAGTGCCTAAAAACTACTATTGTAAAGGTGATTAATAGCACCTTAAGCTATCTTGATAGTGAAGGCTCTAATGGGAATACTACAGCAAAGGACGTAGGCAAGTTATGTCGAACCTCTATAAATCTCATGTCTTGATTCTTCATTCATTTTCGCACATAGTTTTTATTTTTAATTACTTGTCATTACCTTATTCAAACCCCCTTCTAAGGCACTGAGGGATAACAATTAGTATCAAAGCTACTATATTCATCAAAGCCTAAGTGCTCAGAGCAAAGATAACGATAAGTCATCAAGAATCACAATCCATCCATAAGCCACCATTCTTCAGAGGAGATAAAGATAGGTCCTGGAAGAATCATATGGAGATATTTCTTAATGGTGAAATCATTGACTTATGGGACATTGTTGAAGAAGGAAGAAAGGTACCAATAAGCTAATGAGATAAGTTCTAATACCAAAGCGTAAAAGTGAATGGACTACTAAAGAATGAAGGCAAACTTGAAGAATAAAAGAGTGATGTATGTTCTTTTCTGTGCAATCCATAAGTCTCAGTATGCTAGGTTGCAAATGTGTTCATCAACCAAAGAAATATGGGACAGCTTGCAAACTCAACATAAAGGAACCAATGAAGTAAAAGAAAAAAAAAGATTCATTTGTGTACATTTATATATGAAACCTTTGTATAACAACATGGTGAAACTATTACTGAGATGTACAATTATTGCCCTTAAGCATCAAAAAGGGGGGTTGAATTGGTGGCAAATTTAAAATTGGAAGCAAGGTAATCAAAGATGGACATAAAAAAATATGAGAAGAGATGGAGATAATATGTTATAGTGGTTCAGGTGTTAATTAACCCTGGATTTACTCTCCAATTCTTCATAATTGGGTATTCCATTGACTCTAAATGGTGTTTCCAAGCTCACACTAAACTTATATACTTTGTGTTTTATAGCTTACACACAACCTTATAACTTGTGTTTTAAGGCTCACACAAAAACCTCTCAAGTGTTTTCTAAAGGCTCACATTTAGCGAATTACAAGAGTTTTATAGCTATGCTAACTCTCAAACCCAATTTCAATGATGTTTAATTTACACCTAAAAATACTAACTCACATATAAAGAATTAAAAGTTGAGAAACAAAATTGCAAGAGTTTGGCTATATTCAATGTTATTCTCTTTCATTCATGTATGTTTGGTGGAGTATTTATAGGTAATAACCACCAAAGAGACATTATAAAGAAGTAATGCCTAAATCTCTAAAGCATGGTAGAAAAATCTTGCATTAAACTCCTGTCAAACACATTTTGTGCTTGTCACTGTTCATTCGTGGTAGCGATTTCTCTTCTTACATCAAATTTGTTGAAATTGCAATAGAAAACTCCATTTGTATCTAACGGCTAGTCCACGTGGCATGTTATCATTGCTCTTCTACAAAAAAATAGTCCTTGTGTTCTTTGAACCAAACAAACATTACAGTCATGAGCTATCTTCCCATTGGACGTGATTGGCATTATGACTATGTTTGTTTGATGAGGAGAAGTTTCTTCAATAGATAGCGATCTCGAATCTATTTCACCTTCACAAATTTTGATATGTTAGCATTTATCTTGGACACTTGGCAAGCTCTATTGTGGACTCGATTCCTTTCAGGCAACTGCAAAGGTCACATTGCGATTCTTAATGTAATTGTCATCGTGAATTCGACTATTTGATCTTCATTGCTTTTTTGGTTAGGTTGCAATAGTGATTTGCTCTACAAATAAATTTGGACCAAAGTCATTCATTCCTTTTACTATATCGTAGTCCTGAATTAAAGAATCTTGGTCGCAAATTAGGATACCTTACATAATGCTTGAGACTTAGACTCTTATTCAACTTCTAACGAAAAACTATCTTAAAAACTCTAAAAATAACACTTAAAAATGATGTTAGTGCATGCCAATCTATATTGTCAAGATCAAAAGAGAGTTTTGACTTAAGTTTAACTAACCTAGTCTAATAATCTCCCCCTTTTTTATTTTAACAACTTAGATTGATTTTGCTGAGGATAAAGAACTGCATAAGTGTGAAGTTGAAATGGTTAGCTTAGTTTAACAAATTAAACTTGGTAAAATGTCAATTTAAACTTGAAATGCAAACGAACTAATTTAGATTGCTCCCCCTCAAATTATACTCCCCTTTAATTATATCACGTAATAGCTTGCACTATTTCTTTATTTCTTTTCCTTTTTGTCAAAATAAAAAAGAGAGAACAGGATTATGATAGTGATGAGTATAAAGAACAACCATAGAGGGAACAAAAACTTGAAATTTTATTGATATAGGCATAGACAAATATAAACATAAAGTTATAGGATCACAATCTTAGGCTAAAAGATAAATAAAATAGAAAAAAGAAAGAATTACAAGCCTAGGAAAAACTAAAAAATTGGAGAGTTGTCATCATCTCTAGAATCTTCAACATCTTCATCTCCTCATCCACCTTGTGCTTCATCTCCTTCTTCCACCCTATGGTTTTCCTCTTCTTCTGGATTCTCCTCCTAATCTTCAAAATTTAGGAGATGGCAAGGTGTTGCACCCACCTTCTCTTGAAGGTCTACTAAATCATTATAAAAGTGGGGAAGAAGAAGAAATCTCCTCTTTATCATGCGCATCACCTTATCCAATTTCTTATTAATATAAGAGAGAGATGGAAAAAGTTTTGGATTTTGGTTTGGGCTTAGGAGATGGGATTGGTTGGGCACCTTCCTCTATCACAAGCCTTTTCCCTTTTGAAGCTTAAGTAATTTTATGCTTCTTAACCCTAATTGACCCAAGGTATAAATGTAAGTATCTGAATGGATAACCTTGGCATTTATGAGATACGACAAATTAATGAAGTTTTGAGAGGCCAAGTATTTCTTAGTGAGGGAATTTTCATTTTCCTCATTTAGAGCTCCCACATAATGATAGATGGTTATGACATGAGAGGAGAGGAGAAATTGGCTTTTAGGTTTAGCATTCATGTGAACCAATTGATCCACAAGTATCGACATATTTGAATTGGCTTCTTTTTTATTAGGTAAAACAGAAATGTCAGGTCTTTTTGGGAAACTTTTTTATTCCTATCACCCCTAGCATTTACTAAAAGGTAATGATTTTATGAAGAAGCCAATTTAGAAGGGTTCAAACGTATTTGGCTAGAGATGTTTTTAGGCCATGTTTGGTTTCATTGGATATCTTTGACCAAAATTCAGAATAAATGATATCAAATGCAAAGATGATGAATGGAATATCATCTCTCACTTAAAGGTTAAAAAGTTTAGAAAGTTGGTTAAAGGTAATAAAGTGGGGGTCCCTAAAAGCACTGAAAACTAACCCATACGAACTTGTTTTTTATTCGGTTCTCCTACTCAAAGTGATAGTGCATATGAACTTTTTGATGATTTCCTCATACCTAATTTCATCTTTGAAGATGAGCTTATTCCATTCTAAGTTTGATAGAAAAACATGAATTTCATCCTTATTTTCAAGTGACTTAAGGAGAAAGTAGAGGGAATCTTATTTACTTAGATTATCTTGTTGGAGTTGGCTTTGTACCTATCCATTTCTTCTTTATTAATTCCCTTTATTAGATGGAAGGTAAGAGGACTTAGAGGTTAGGCAATGCCCTTCCCTTTCTCTAATTTGGTTAGTTTCTTAAGTGCCATTAATGGAAGTTAGGAGAGTTTAGAAGATTTGAAAGAAGAAATGAGATACAGATGAAGAGAGAAGTTAAAAGTAGAATATATGGGGTGTTAGGATGGTTTAAATAGTTAGAAAACTAATGAAAATGGTAATTAAATGGTAAAAATTGCATTAAATTAAGGGTTGGCACTAGTTGACAGTCAAATCAATCAATACCTGACAGTTACTAGAATTTGCAGTCTACTAATAGTAGGTTGTGACCTCTTATTACAAATTCTGTGAGTAACGGATAAGAATTTCTAAAAAAATAAAGGAGTCAATGATTAAATAATTTGAATTTTGAAATAATTCATGGTGGCGATTTAGAATCATGATAACGAATGAGAAGCTTGATAGAAAATGGATGAGTCCCTAACAATAGCGATCGTGAATTACAAGGTAAAAAGAAGAATAATGAAAGAATAAGAATTTGCCTTCCTAAATGTGATCCATTTAATATAGTGATAACTAATTCAAGTAAATGGGTAGAGTAAAGCTCGATAGCTTAAAGAATTAATACATCCAAAGTAATTCAACATACAAAGAATTAGTTATCACTACATTAAATGTAGGAGCTCCATGCTAGCATGACCAAATCTTTTATGCCAAAGCCAAGCTTCATTGTTAAAAGATACGAGACACTTGATGGATTTTTTAGCTAAATGGTCTAAGTCAATTAGGTAGGTATTGCCCCTCTTTTCACCCTTAAAGATTACCTTTTTATCCATCAAAGGTGACTTTATCACATAATTGACTTACACTTAACAACTAAAAAAACATTATTAATAAGTGAACAACCATTCTTACTGATTGTTCCAATGCCACTTACCTTATCCTTAGCATTGTTCCCAAAAGTAACATTGCCATCTTCCTTCTTTTTTATAGCTATGAATAGCTTTTTATTGCCCATCATATGCTTCGAGCATCCACTATCCACATGCTAATCATTCTCTTCATTGGTGGCTGCCATACATTGTTGCACGCCAAAAATAGATCACCTTTGTTTAGGTACCCAAGCATACTTGGCTTCTTAGCGGTTAGGACTTAAAGGATCCTCTGATTTGAGATGAGCCTTCCTAATATAGCAGAAAGTATTTATGTAAACAAACTTCATATGATAGTGGTACTAAGCTTAGATTTATAAGTCTTTCTCCTATGCAAAACTTTGGCATGAGTATGAGTATGGTGTTTTTTCTTAGGTGTAGGTGCTCATTTGAATTAAGCCATCAATGGTGATATTAATGTTCATTATTTGGAATGTTTGTGTTTGATGTGAATGATGGATATACATGATTCCTTTAGAGATTGACTATATGAATGATGAAAATACATGATCTCCTTCCTTGTCATATTGCATGATTTCTTTCCTTTTAAGATTGATTATGTGAATGGTGGATATGCATGATGTTCCTTTACATTAAAATGGGACCCCCATCATCTCTTGATGTTGATTATGAGAATGTTTTTATCTTGATTGGTTAAATTACGCTAGATACATATTTAGGGAGATTAACTAAACTAATTAACAACATGAACAAAGTGGTAAAAAGTGAACCAAATATGCTCAAATATCGAATCACAATATTCGAGTGATTTGGGAGGTGCCTAAATCTTCTCCAAGTTGTACCCATTTTTCAAACCTGATCATTGATGGGGTGAAGATAAGTTAGGCCTTCTAAATGACTTAGTTAAGTTTAAATTTTTCCTTGAATAGATTCTTATCCCGACCAAAGTCAGGTGGTGACTATTTAGTGATTAATTATATTATTTTTATGGCTTATTCATCTTAAAATCCATGCATTTCTATTGAATTTGACACAAAAATAGACCTAATGCATAAAAATGGATGTTTATAGGTGAAAAGTGAAGAAAAGCAAAAGAACGAAGGAAAAACTGCAATGCACGGTCGTGCGCCTCAAAAAGACCAAAGAGGCAATAGCTAAAGGAGACGCATGGCCACATCACATAGTCATACACCTCAAAAGGACCAAAAGCATTAGGCACCATCGCAAGGATGCACAGTTATGCTTCGTTAGGAGCACTACCGTGCACCTCTTGAAAGCAAAAAATGAGATTTCTTAGTAAAGGTTCTTTTCCTTTGGCAAGGAGGATATTTCCTTTCTTGCATGGGTTGATTAAGACATTATTCAAAGAGGAAAATAAGTTAGAATTATGGCATGAGGGAATAACAAAAGGAAGAGATTTTTATTGAAGAAGTTTTACACAAAATTCAATGAGAATAAGGTGCAAAGAATCAAGCAATCAAGAAAAAGTACATGGTTATTATTAGACTTGAATTATTTTTTTCCTTCACTTTATTTCATTATGAACTAAATTTTCATTGGCTAGGGTTATAAATGGATCTTGTATGACTTTATTAGATTTTCTTAATCTAAATCTATTTGGTTTCTTGCATTGATTATACTAGTAATTGTGAGTATTTATTGTTGACCAACTGGTCATTGATTATCTTCATTTTGTGAATTGACAATCAAGTTATGCTTGTCATAAAATAGAACCTTCAACAATTTCTTTGTTTTGTTATTAAGTTGATGAATTTTAACAAACCATCATTATCCTTAGAGTCTTGATTAGTAGGATAAATGCTTGATGATTAGGTTTTGAGTTGAGGAACCTTTAGCTTAACATGTCTTCATATGTCAATTTCTACTCAAGAAGGATTAATTGACCACCCTAGTTACTCAATAGTAGCATGTATTATATAAACCAATTTAGATAAGGATTACAAACCCAACTGAAGGATATCAAGTGAAGTTGAACCCCTAGTCACTCTCATTCATTGATTGTCTCTCATTATTATTAGTATTTAGTCTACATTATTACAATTTCATTTCTCATTTACTATTGAGTTCCTATATAATATAAGATACATAACACTTAGTACTTAAACTTGATCCTTATGAGAACAATATTTGTACTCATAAGTACACTTTTTTACTTTGTACTTGTACATTTGTAACTTGAGGGTTTTTATATAGCACACACCCCGTCATCAAGTTTTTGGCACCGTTGTTGAGGATTAATGGCTTTAATACAACTTTATTATTTTTGTATTACTCTAGAATTTCATTTTCTATTTAAACATTATTTATTGTCTCTCTATTTTAGGTGCATGACTAGAACTCAAAATCAAAAGACTGAAGAAGATGTGTGTCTGCCGATCTAGAAATCAAACGCATCCTAAACTAAATAAGGCAACAACAATAATGAATTCAATAAATTACAAACTAAGGAGACCGACCTTTGAAAGACTTTACCACACCTTCTCTTAAAGGATTACAGCCGGTTATCACTCGACCTATCGTTAATGCTACTTCCTTTGAGATAAGATGGTATTCATTCAAATGTTTACCAATATACTCTAATTCCATGCCTTCTCCCATGAAGATCTATATGTGCTCATAGCTAATTTCTTAGAAATCTGTGACACTTTTCAACAAAATGGAATGTCTGCATATGCGGTAAGATTATGCCTTTTCACATTCACTCTCAAGGATAACTAAGTGGTGGATAAATTCTTTGGAACTTAGGAGCATCACTACTTGGGATCAACTTTCTTAAGGCTTTATGGCTAAATACAATAAAAAATGGCTAAACTTAGAAATGAGATCACAACTTTTAGCCAATTAAATAGGGGAAACTTTGAATGAGCATAGGAAAGGTTCAAGGATCTCTTAAGATGATGCCTAAATCATCAAATTCCAAAGTGGTCAATCGTTCGCACCTTCTACACTGGCCTCTTTAGGTAAATTAAAATAATTATAGTCGCAGTAACTGAGGGATCTTTATTAGATAAAACAGTCGATGCAACCTATGAGTTTATTGAAACTATGGTGAACAATAACTAGGAAGCCCATTAAAGGACTTTTCCAAAGAAAGGAGCGAAGATTTACAACATGGATACCCTCCAAACCTTACAAGCTCAAGTATATACCTTGTCCAAATGATTGATTACTTTTAGGTGTAATGTTTGTCTTCCTCTTTTTTATAGGTTACATGTGATTTTTGTAGGGAAAGTGGGCATAAGAGTGTTGATTGTCAAGTAGGGAGTTCTTTTACCTAAGAGCAAGTAAACTAAGGGGAAACTTTAACCGTTAACCTAATAACCCATACTAAAATACTTATAATCCGAGTTGGTATGATCATCTAAACTTCTTTTAGTCCAATAATAATACCTAAAACTCCAAAGCTCAAGGGGCACCACCTAGTTTTCAATTGCCATAACCAAACTACCAACCTTAAGAAAAGAAATCAAGCCTAAAAAATCATTTAGAAAAATTCATAATCTCCAATAATTCTAGGTTAGAACAACATAAGGAGAATCAAGTACAAAAAGAATCCAGCAAACAAAAATCTCCCATCCTTCATCCATAACCTTAAGGCATGTGGGACAAATAGCTAATGATGTTAGCTCTAGATCCTAAGGTACCTTGCCTAACAATTTTGAAACCAACCTAAAGGACCAAGTGAAATCCATCACCTTAAGGAGTGGTAAGGAACTCCAACCTAGGGAAGAGAAGGAAGAAAAAAAGGAAGAAGGGAAAGTGGATGTGGGTAAATAAGAAGGACCAATCATAAAGGACAAGCCCAAAGAAATGGTTAAACCATATGTACCTCTTATTCCTTTCCCTTCAAGACTTAAGCAACATTTGGTTGATAAGCAATTTGCAAAATTTTTGGACATGTTCAAAAAGATCCAAATTAACATACCATTTGTGAAAGTGTTTACCCAAATGTCAAAATATGCAAAGTTCATAAAGGATATACTTTCAAAGAAAAGCAAATTGGATGAATGTAAGAAAGTTACCATGACCAAGGAATATAGTATAATCTTACTCAATAAGTTGCCCTTAAAAGAGGAGATCTAAGGAGTTGTATTATACATCATAATATTGGTCATGTTTCTTTTGAAAAAGCTCTTTATGATCTAGGATTTAACATCAATTTAATGCATTTATCTTTTTTCAAAAAATTAGGTATTGGCAAAATGAAGCCGAGCAAGATCTCCTCTAACTAATGGATTATTCTATCATTTATTTTATGGGGATAGTTGAGGATGTGATCGTTAAAGTCGATAAGTTCATCATCCTAGTGGATTTTGTAGTTATTTATATGGAAATGGATAGGGATATCCCTTTCCTCTTCAGATTACTGTTCTTAGTAACCAGTGGTGCTTTGATTGATGTTAGGGAAGGCACCCTTACCTTTTGAGTTGGGGATGAAGAAGTGATCTTTGATATGTATAAGCTAATGAAAAGCCAATGGAACATGAACAATGTTTGAGGATAGATGTCACTGAAGATTGCACTAAGAAAGTCTTTCAAGAGAAAGAGGAAACTTCAAAATAGAAATAGTGACCTTGGCAAGTGTTGAGGAAGAAAAAGGGGAGAATGTCGAGAGGTAAGTATTCTAACTCTAGATCCTTATGATGCAACTTATTCTTCTTTTACTGTTGAACCATTAAATTATGAAAAGTATCTTAAAGTAACACCAACATCCATTCTTAAACCTCTTCAACTTCATCTTAAGCCTTTACCTTTATACCTTAGATATATATTTTTGGGTAATGATGAGACCTTTTCAGTCATCATTTTTTATGAGGTTGCCTAAACCTAAGAGGAAAAACAATTGAGGGTGTTGAGAAATAAAATTGGAGCCTTAGGATGGACCATAACAAACATTAGGGTATTAGTCTTACTCTTTGTATGCATAAAATTTTAATGGAGGACAATCATAAACCTACTTTATAACACCAAAGGAGGTTTAAACCTAATATGAAGGAGGTGGTTTGGAAGGAAGTAGTCAAATTGCTAGATGTAGGAATCATTTACCCCATTTTGGATAGCCCATAGGTTAGCCCAGTCTAAGTAGTTCCTAAGAAAGGAGGAATAATGGTTGTTACCAATGATAATAATGAGTTTATCCCTATTAGGACCGTGATGGGTTGGAAAGTGTGTATTGACTATAGGAAGCTAAATGCTGCAACTCACAAGGATCATTTTCCCTTAACCTTTATTAATCAAATATTGGAAAGGCTTCATGTCATATGTACTATTACTTATTGGATGGGCTCTTAGGCTATTACCAAATTCAAATAAAACTAAAAGATCAAGAGAAAACAACATTTATGTGCACATATGGTACATTTGTTTATAGGCATATGCCTTTTGGCCTATGCAATGCATTAACCATTTTCCAAAGGTGTATGATGGCCATATTTTCTAAAAAGGTAGAATAGACGATAAACATATTCATGGATGATTTCTCTATTTTTTGTGATACCTTTGATGCTTATTTGGCTAATCTTGATAAGGTTCTAGAAAGAGGTGAACAGACCAACCTTATTCTTAATTAGGAAAAGTGCCATTTCATGGTACAAGATGGCATTGTGCTTAGTGATGTCCCCTAGGGCCCTAGAAGGGGGGTTAAATATGGCAATGGTAAGTAAAAATAATTAAAATCATATGTAGAAATAATGAGAAACCAAGTCCATCAATTTATAAAGGTTTGATACAATCCTGCTTACGTCCTCTCCTCTACTCTTCTACTAGTGCCTTTTATTATCTAGATAACTTTTAGGTGCTATCAATCACCTTTACACTAGTAGTTTATGGGCACTACCAACCCATCACAAGTAGACTTTCAGGTGCTACTAAAACTGTTTCCCAAAGTAGTTTACAAGTACTACCTTAAACCTTTCACAAAAATGGTTCGGATCTCCTAACCAAAAAAAAATTCTCTAAAGAATTTACAACTTAAAGATGTGAAATAATGCTATCACTTAAGCAATAAACAATAAAAACTACACTCATAAGAATTGCTTATCTTGGTAGAGAGTTTTGAGATATGTCTTAAAGCTTATTTTTCAGCTATGTTCTGAAGATGACTTTTGCAAGCATTTGACAATGATATTCCCTTGAAACTAGATTGCTCTTGTTTTCACCCTTTTATTAAAGAATGCTTACACAATAGAATATACTTTATTATAAACATTTTTATTTTTTTCTCTATTTAAAATTGATGTTGAAGAGTCCTTTTATAAGCATAGACACAAAATTAGTCGTTAGAAAAAAGGTTGTCACTCCATGTCATAAAGTAGTCATTCAACGCCTATTAGACAGTCTCCACACCCGTTGTTAGGTAAGAATACAACTTCAACATCCATTGATTTTATTGAAATGCCTGTTGGAACTAGTTGTTAGATAGAGATTTATCTTTACTCTGACTTTCTTAATTTTGAACAACTCCTTCAATGAGTGTTGGAGCTTCTCAATGACTATTGGAATTCAACTTCAACTCCATTTGGGACATGGATAATGCCCATTGAAGTTTCCAGAAGGATGTGAACTTGATACTCTATTTTTTAAGATTTTCTACAGTGTCTCAACGATTATTGGCTTGTTTTCAATACCCATTGAAAAGGATCCCAATACTTATTAAATTTTTTAACATCTCCCGTTGGAGGGTCCAAAACTTTTAGCTTTGACTGGATGCTTTTTAAATGCCCACTAGTATAGGTTCAATGCCTATGTCAAGACTTTGCAGATTTGTTCATATCAAGTCACTTGGTCTAATGCCTATTGAGGTATCGATGAGCCACGCTCGTTGTGAAGGTCAACTTACGAAGCTCAAGTGTTTGAGTCATCAACACCTATTGCGCCTTGAGAGAGCCATTGGTTTAGGGGTATAGAGCCTTTAACTCACATTTGGGTTCCACTTTAATGCATGTTGAGAAACTTTCAATGCACATTGATGAAGTTCAATGCATGTTGAAGTTCAGCAACACCCTTTGGCTTTGAATACTTAGAGTTTTTGCAAAAACACTTCTTTTACAAGCCTTTGATCAAAAGATTGATGTACCGATAAGATCTTACACACCAACTTGAATAGAAGTTAGCTTGTAGATGTGTTTTAATTATCAAAACAAACTTGGTTTACCAAAATTCCTAAGCTAGGTCTAACATTCTCCTTATTTTTTATGATGACAAATAATCTATTATGGATAAACAATCTTACAAGGAATGTACATCATATAAATCTTAATTATAACAGATAAGTGCATAAGTTACAATGGATCATTTTGCTCCCCCTTTGTTTTTATTATTCATACATTGTTAGAACAAGTTATACAAACCAATTTATTTGTAAAACAAATTCACACAAATCAAGTCACAAATCTTCAGTCATATACTTTTCATACTCTCTCCCCTTTTCTTATAACATTCCAAGTTCTTTTGTTATTTCTCCCCTTTTGTCATTATCAAAAATTAGTATACAAGTATAAAAAAAATAATGGCAGGAGCACTAGTTCTAGGTTCTTCCACAGTAACAATTCTAGCTCAAATGGCTTCCTTAACCTTTTCATCATCTTGTTCTTATTCAGGTATTTCTCCTTATTCTAGAATTATCTTTATAAAGCCAGAGTTAAGCCTTTGAAGAATACCTATGCTCAATGGCATCTTCTCGCTAATGGATTCAATGTGTTGTAATTTTTCAAACACAATGTTCCTTTCCTCAAGTTATTCTTCTATTAAGGGTATAGCCTTAACATATTTGGCAATCCCAGTTATGTAATGCCTCATCACAAACACATTCCCCTTATCCACTTGAACATTTGTCCTTTATATTAGGAACAAGGGTGTGTGGACCCTTTGTTTGTTCTTCATACACCAAAGATAAAATAAGTATGTGATGGTGCAGTTACCATTTGATTGTGCTCTGCCATTGATGTTTTAGGTTATCAACCAGTGAGCTATCCTCAAGGCTTGGCTTTTTATTTTTTATGCCTTACTATTATTATTGTTGTAGCTGCTCTTCCCATCCGTGATTGACCTCTAAAATTGGTTCAAATCCACTTTAAAGGTGGAAGGATGCTTTGTTATTCCAGCAAAAGTGGCATCAAAGCATTTTGCCAACTCATTTGACCATAGGGTGTATTTCTTATCGAAGAGTCTAAAGTTGACTCTCCCTTCTTGTGCATATGTATGACAATCACCTCTTAGCACTTCCAAGGTGATAAGAAACTCGATTGTAAGCTCCAGATAGGAGGGCTCTTTTATGTGATAAAAGAGTTTCCATCCTATCCTTGTCATCAACTCTTCTACCTATTCTGCCAACCCATACCTTTGTAGATCAGTCCATTTAAAGAACTTGCCTCCCTCAAGATGTCTTTTGAGGAGTTTGAGCGCCAATTCCTTCTCTTTCTCTATTTTAAAGTGGAACCTCTAGAGAATGAGGGGAGTTTGCTCTATTTCTGTCTCCTTCCCTTTTCCTTTTAGTTATTGGATAAATTTAATTTTCTTTGAGGATTGAGGAGTTGAGGATGGCTTAAATGATCTTTTCTTTTGTTATGTAAGCATTAAGGCTAGGTTTTCCTCAGTTTTTGAGCTTGAGTAGGAGGGTTGTGGGTTGTTCCTAGTCGGTTGCTTATATCCATCGGTTGATTCAGCCTTGGGTGCCATTTGGTTTGGTGTTTGATGAATGATGCAAGAGAGATATAGAGAGAGCAAAAGAGATAGCCAAAACACTGTAAAAGCAAAAACAAAACAACTTTAAGGTTTAGGGGGTTTATATAGAAGATTGAAGAGTTCTCGATTTCTTTAAAAAATAGGATCGTTAGGAGTGTTCAATGGTTGTTGTGATAAAAACAATGGCAGTTGGACATGACCATTAGTTTGATCAAATAGGTTTTTTCATTCAATGATGGTTGTTGCTTGCAACATCCATTAGATGAAGAACAATGATCGTTGGAGATTCACAAAATTTATGGGGGCATACATAAGCAAAAATGTGGAATTCATCGATAACACAACGGTTATTGACAAACTCATAATCACTATTAGCCATGTTTTCCAAAGCAAGGCTAAGTTTAAAATGAATTTTCCAAATAAGCAAACATTTGAAAACTTTGTTGATGTAAGTTATTAATCAAACTCAATGATATAATCATGAATTCAATTAATATAAGAACAGTTGAATAGGATAATACATAATTAAAATCTTTAGATTATAGAGTCTAAAAACTTTATTGGTAATCATTTCAAGCAGAAATCAAGCGATATATCAATCAACAATTAAGCATAAATCATCAAGGATGAAAGAGAATAACCTATTGATGTTAACTCAATGTACTCCCATCAATCATTTCAAGTTCTCTTTTGATGAATTACATCCTTTCATCATAAAAAGGTTTAGTAAAAATATCTGCCAATTGATGGTTAGTATAAAACAATTCCAATACAATATCACCACAATTAAAATGATCCCTAATAAAGTGATGCCTTATATCTATATCATTACTTTTAGAATGTTGAATAGGATTCATAGATAAGTTGATGGCACTAGCATTATCACATTTGATGGCCACTTGATTTACAATAACCTTGTAATCAAGAAATTGTTACTTCATCTATAGGATTGAGCACAACAAAGACTTGCTACCACATACTCAGCTTCAATAATAGACAAAGCAATTGAATTTTATGTTTTACTACTCCAAAACACTAAATATTCATCAAGTAATTGATAAGTGCTTAAAGTGCTTTTCCTATCTAGGGTACATCCAATAAAATCAGCATCTGAAAATGCTTTTAACTCAAAGGAAGACCTCTTAGGATACTAAAGTCCTAAGGTGGAAGTACTAATAAGGTATTTAACTATGTGTTTTACAGCATACATATAAGACTCCTTAGGATTAGATTAATATCTAGCATATAAATAAACACTAAACATAATGTCTTGCCTAGATATTGTTAGCTATAGAAGACTACCAGTCATACTCTATACAACTTTTGATCTATAACCTTACCATGTTCATTTGTGTTTAGCTTGATGTTAGTGCTCATTGGAGTTTTACATGGTTTTTCATTCTCCATGCCAAAGCTTTTGATTAGCTCCCTTATGTATTTGGCTTGGTTGATGAAGATTCCCTCTTTCTCTTATTTGATTTGTAATCCGAGAAAGCACTTGAGTTCTCCCATCATACTCATCTCAAATTCACTTTTCATTACTTTGGAAAAATCTTCACATAAGCAAACATTAGTGGCACCAAAAATGATATCATCTACATATATTTGTACAAGTAATAAATCTTTATTCTTCTATTTAGAGAAGAATGTTGTGTCTACCAACCCTTTGGAAAACTTTTTCTTTATAAGAAAGTTGCTCAACCTTTCATACCAAACTCTTGGAGCTTGCTTCAAGCAATATAAGGCTTTGATAATCTTGAACACAAGGTTAAGAAAGTAATGGCTTTCAAAATCAGGAGGTTGTTCAACATATAATTCTTCATCAATGTAGCCATTAAGGAAAACATATTGACATCTATTTGATATAATTTAAAATTCATATGAGATACAAATGCAAGTAAATTTCTAATGGCTTCCAACTTTGCTATTGGAGCAAATATTTCATAAAAGTCAATTCCCTCTTTTTGGTTATAGCCTTTGTCTCCCTAACTATGGTTTCATGCTCATCAAGCTTATTTCTAAAGACCTACTTGGTTCCAATAATGGAATTTTTTGAGGTTTGGGAACTAAGGTCTATACTTTCTTCCGTTCAAACTGATTGAGTTCATCTTGTATAGCAAGTACCCAATGTTCATGTTTTATAGCCTCATTTATGGTCTTAGGCTCAATAAGGGAAATAAAAGAAAGATTGGTGCATGCATTTCTAAATGAAGATCTAGTAGTTACCCGACTTGAAGGATCACCAATGATGAGATCTTTTGGATAATCTTTTTTGAAGATCTAATCTTTTTCCAATTGAGCTTGCATTTCATTTGGAGTGGGAAGTGGTTGATCTGAATTTTCTTCACTTCTCATCTCTTATGGCTTATCTACATTCTTTCGTTCTTTTTTAATATTCAGTTCATTCATAGCACCTGCAAGTTCATTAATGTCTCTTTCTATTCTGGAAGAAATGGGGTTAGATTCATCAAAAACAATGCCCATGGACTCCTCAATAATAAGTATTCTCTTCTTAAAGACTCTATACTTTTTGCTAGTAGCATAATATCTAAGGAAAATTCCTTCATCGTATTCGGAATCAAATTTGCTAATGTTGTCTTTAACGTTTAAAATAAAAACACTAACAATCGAAGACTCTAAAATATGCAATCTTGGGCTTTCTATTGTTCCGTAACTCATAGGGAGTTTTATTCAACAAGGGTTTGACCAATACTTTATTTAAGACACAATAAGAAATGTTCACAGCTTTAGCCTAACAATACTTAGAAAGATTGTACTCATTTAGTATAGTCCTAGCCATCTCTTAAAAAGTTCTATTCTTCCTCTCTACTGCACCATTCTATTGTGGTGTTCAAAGAGTTAAGAAGTTGTGTAAGATACCATACTCAGCACAAAAGCTATGGAATTTAGCATTGTTAAATTCTCTTCCATGGTCACTTCTAATTGAAGAGATTTTCAAATCCTTTGGGTTTTGAATTCTTTTGGCAAAGGTCTTAAATGCATCAAAATAAAAGTCCTTGTATGGCAGGAACAACACCCAAGTGAACCTAGAGTAGTCATCTACTATGACAAATGCATAATGCATACCTCCCAAGCTAGACACTCTAGAAGGTCTAAACAAATCCATATGAAGCATTTACAAGGTCTAGTTGAATTTACCTTATTTTTGGCTTTGAATAAAGATTTTACCTATTTTCCTTTTTGACATGCTTCACAAATTCCTTCCTTTGCAAACTTGATTTCTGGCAAACCTTTAACCAAGTTTCTCATTTTCAGCTTATTTAGGAGTTCCATGTTGGCATGTCCTAACCTTCTATGTTAGGTTTTACCTTCATTCACTGTAAATACTAGACATTTGCATCTTGGTTAATGAGAGAATTTAAATCAATGACATAAATGTTATGAATTCTCCTGCCAATGAATAAAATTTTGTTGTCACTCATCCTTGACACATAGCAAGCTTATGGTTCAAACATAACTCTAAGGTCTTTATCACAAAGTTGACTTACACTCAGCAGATTATGTTTGAGTCCATCAATAAGCAAAATTTTATCAAGAATGGGTGAATCAACATCTTTAGCAACTTTACCTATGCTAATAATTTTGGCTTTCCCATTGTCCCCAAAAGATACATTCCCAGGTCCTTTAATTTTCTCTAATTGACTGAAAAACTCCTTTTCTCCTATCATGTGCTTTGAACATCCATTGTCTAGATACCACTCTTGCTTTTTAACTTGGGATTTCAAGCATATTTGTAACAATAAGAGAATCAAATCTTAGATACCCAAATATTCTTGGGTTCTAAAGGGTTAATTCTAGCCATCTATTCATTGTGCCAAATCTAGCAAGGCAATGTGGCCATAAATACCATAACAAAAACATTCACCATTTAAGTGCATAAGTATTTTATTCCTAGGTGGAGCATGCACATGGTGTTTATGAGACTTGTAATTCCTTTAAATCAATTGTCTAGGAGCATTTATCATGTGAGGTGCCCTCATGTAAGGTTTATACATATATCCATGATTATGCCAATTTTTGTGCCTTTGAAGATTTTGCTTCTTAGGCTTGTAAGAATAATACATGTGGACATAGTTTGCTCTAGAAGGAGCATATCTTAGTTATGTATGAATAGGCTAAAACTTAGCCTTTGTGCCATTAGTTTTTGGCATTTCCCTTTTTGGGAACTTTTGGCATTTTCATTGGTTTCGGCATGCTAACTTCCATAGCATTAACAAAGACTGTCTTGGAAGTAGAAGGAGCAGTAGAGTTAGAAGCATTATATCTTGATCCATGTTTAATGGATGGGCTCCTTTGAACTTTAAGGATGGAGTCTAATTTATCCTTTCCTTTGGTAAATTTTTTGAGATTATCCCTAAGCTTAAAGTACTCAGTAGCTAGAGACTCAACCTCCATAGCCTAAATCTTTTGACTTTTGCCACAATCCTTGAAGGATTTATTATATTTCTTAAAAGTGGAGGTGCATGACTTGCGAGTCTCCACTTTCATGGTTAGCTTAGTGATAATAGAATATAGCTCATCTCTAGAATAAGAATCAAAAGGATTTACCCTATTCTCACCATCGCTATCAGTATCATTGTTTGAGGAGTGCTCACTTGAGGACTCATATGATCTCTCTTCAATTGCCATAAGATATAAATTGGCTAGCTCATTTATGGTTTGCTCCTCATCAAGTTTAGAGTCACTTGTGTCATCCCAAATAGCCTTATACACTTCCTTATCTTTCTTGGAGGTGTATTTCTTGGCAAGAGCTTTGTTCTTTTTACCTTAGAATAATCTGACTTGATGTGCCCTTTCTCATTGCATCCATAACAAATGAGTTGACTCTTACTACTTTTCTTCTTCTATCTCATTACCCTTTTGCTCTTTGAGAAAAATCTTTTTACTTTGCTTATTATGAGGGCAAGTTGCTTATCTACACTGTTATTCTCATCATCACTAAATGCTAGCAAATACGAAAAAGAAGGGGATTCAGAGTGTACCTCTTTAGTTTTTAGAGTCAAGTCTTTCTTTCTCACTCCAGAGCTTTCAGAAGTCTTCTCAAAAGTGATTTCATAAGCCAGAAGCTTTCCCATGAATTCATCTAGAGATAGGACTTCTAGTTTATTTGCCTATTTTATGGTTATCTTCATAGCTCCCCACTTATCCTTGGGAAGAGTTCTTAGGATCTTTGCAACCATATCTTCATTAAAGTAAGACTTCTCAAGAATTTTGGGAGTGTCCACAATATCAATGAACTTGTTGTACATCTCAGTAATAAATTCACCAGGCTGGTATACAAATATTTGATACACGTTAGTATACATTTGTATCTTTTTCTTTTTAACTTCACTGGTGCCTTCATGCTAAGTATACAAAGTGTCCCAGATTTCTTTTATCAATATGCACATTTGCAGTTTTGCATACTGAGATTTATGGATAGCACAAAAGAGAACATGCATAGCTCGTCTATTTTTCAGATTTGCCTTCTTTTTTTCGATGTCCATTCATTCTTGGACTTGGGAACAAGAACATCTCCAACTAATTTAGTTGGAACTTCCCTTCCTTCTTCAAGAATGTCCCGTAGATCCATGGTTTCACTGTCTTAAAAGATTTCCAAATGGTTTTTCCAATATCTGTAGTCGTCTCCTTTAAATAATGGCGGCATATGGATTGATTGTGATTCCTTATCAATTGTCATGATCTTTACTCTATGCATTTAAGCCTTGATAGAGAGACAAGCTCTGATACCAATTGTTATCCCTTAGTGCCCTTTAAAGGAGGCTGAATAAGGTCATGACAAGTAAAAATAATTAAAGTTATATGTAAAAATAATAAGAAATCAAGACACTCAATTTATAAAGGCTTAGCATAATCCTGCCTATGTCCTCTCTTCTAGA
This sequence comes from Omphalea diandra, assembly GCA_949677035.1. NCBI lineage: Eukaryota > Viridiplantae > Streptophyta > Magnoliopsida > Malpighiales > Euphorbiaceae > Omphalea > Omphalea diandra. The sequence goes on along the minus strand of CATIWR010266875.1, from coordinate 40,534 downwards.
GCCTTTCACTGTTTAGATAGCTTCCAGGTGCTATCAATCACCTTTACACAAGTAGTTTTTAGGAACTACCTAGCCATTATAAGTAGACTTTCGGGTGCTACTTAAATTGTTTCTTAAAGTAGTTTGCAGGTACTACCGTAAACCTTTCACAAAAATGGTTTGGATCTCGTAAGATCTCTTAACCAAAAAAAACTCTCTCTAAAGAATTTACAACTTAAAGATAAGAAAGAATACTCTCACTTAAGTAATAAATAATAAATAATACACTTACAATAATTGCTTGTCTTGGTGTCAAGTTTTGATATATGCTTAAAGCTTATTCTTCTACTCTATTTTGAATATGACTTTTACAAGTTTTTGATAATGATCTTCCCTTAAAGCTAGATTACTCTTGTTTTCACCCCTTTATTAAAGAATGCTTACATAATATAATATACTTACTTATGAACATTTTTCTCTATTTCTCTATTTAAAATCGATTGTGGGAGAGTCCTTTTATAGGTAGAGACACCGAATTAGTCATTAGAAAAAAGCTTGTCACTCCATGTCATAAAGTAGTCACTTAACACCTATTGGACAGTCTTCACTCCCATTGTTGGGTGAGAATACAACTTCAATGACCGTTGATTTCATTGAAATGCCAATTGGAACTAAATTTTAGAGAGAGATTTGTCTATATGCTTCTCTTATGACTTTCTCAATTTTTTAGTCACCAACTCCTTCAATGACTGTTAAAGATTCTCAATGGCTATTGGAATTCAACTTCAACTCTAGTAGTGATATGGACAATGCTTGTTAAAGTTTTCAGAAAGGTGTGAACTTAATGCTTTTTTTTCAAGATTTCTTATAATGTCTCAATGGTTGTTAGCTTGTTTTTAATGCCCGTTGAAAATGATACTAATGCCTATTGAATTTTTGAACATCTCCCATTTGAGGGTTAAGAACTTTTAGCTTTACCTAAAGGCTTTTTCAAAGCCCATGTCAACACATTGAGGATTATGTTCATGTCAACTCATGCCCAATGCCTATTGAGTTATCGATGAGCCATGCCCGTTGTGAAAATGTAATACCCATTATAAAGGTCAATTGGCAAACCCCAAGTGTTTGCAACATCCAAAGCCTATTATGCCATGAGAGAGTCGATGATTGAGGGATCCATAAACTTTAACTCATATTTGAGTGTCTCTTTAACGGGTCTATAAACTTTCACTCACATTTGAGTGTCTCTTCAATAGGTTTATAAACTTTAACTCATATTTGAGTGTCTTTTCAATGCCAGTTGAGAATCTTCAATACCATTGTTAAAGTCACAATGCCTATTGAAATGTAACAACATACATTGGCTTTGAATGCTTAGAATTTTTTCAAAAACTCTTCTCCTAAAAGCCTTTGATCAAAAGATTGATGTACCTGCAAGATCTTATATATCAACTTGAATAAGAGTTAGCTTTTAGATGTGTTTATAATCTTTAAAACAATATTGGTTTACTAAAACTCCCAAGTTAGGTGTAACACTAGTGTCCTTAACTCTCACAAATGTGGTTTGTGAAGTAGAAGATGTAAAAGATGAGGATGCATTATATCCTAATTCATATTTTATGCATGGAATCCTTTGCACTTTAAGGATAGAGTTTAGTTTCTACATCCCTTTAGATAATTTTTAGATATTATCTTTGAGACTATTATTTTCAACCTTAAGAGACTATATCTCATTCAAGAGGGTGTCATTAAGAGAATCTTGTAATGCTTTGTTCTCCTTATAAAGAGTAAAGGAAGAAGACTTTAAGGAGTCATAGCTCTTAGTGAGCTTAGCAATGAGGTTATATAGATCTTTTATAGAGTAACAGTTAAATGAGTTTACCTTAGTGTCTTATTCACTTTCAAACTTACTAGAGGAGTGATAATCTTCTTTTATAGCCATGAAGCATAGATTTGTAGTCACTTTCTTATCTTTAGAGATTTCATCTTTTGAAATGCTATAATCATCCCATGTAGTTGTGAAGGCTTTTTTTCCCTTCTTAATCTTGAGCTTTCATAAAGGATGCTTGTGCTACTTCAGCTTTATATAATAAATTTTTAGATGTACTTTCTTATTATATCTATAGTAGATGATTTAGCTTTTTTAACCCTTTTTTTTTTTTTTTTTTATCTCTTCCTTATCTTTCTTTTCTTATTTGTTAAGAACTTCTTTCACTTGATATGTGATGAGAGATACTTAATCATCTTTACTATAGTCATCACTTTCCCAAAAAGAAGTTAATAAAGAGGTATAAAGGTTTTCAGTATATCCCTTTTTGACTTTAACAACCATGTCTTTTTTTTTAGGACCTTTATTTCCAACTAGATTTTCTAATGTAATCTTATGTGCCAATAGCTTGTCATGAGTTCATTTAGAGTAATCACCATTAATTTGTTTATTTCCTTAATAACAGTCCTTTTTCCTTCCCACTTCTCCTTAAGAAGTGTTCTGGGTAGCTTAGTCATAATGTCTTCATTGGAGTAGACCTTCCTCAATCCTGTAAGAGTCTCAATAATGTTAATAAACCTATTATACATTTCAGTGATGAACTTATTTAGTTAGTATGTAAATGTCTTATATTTTATGTGTGCATTTGGATCTTCTTCTTCTTCACTTCACTGGTTCCTTCATGTTGGCTTTGAAGAGTATCCTAAATCTCTTTTGTAAAGGTACACATTTGTAGATTGGCTCTTGAGATTTGTGAGTAGCACAGAACAAGACATGAATAGCCTTTTATTTTTGAGGTCGGCCTTCTTCTTTTCCTTAGCTATCCATTTACTTTACTTCTTTTGATCTAGAACATCTCTTGCAAACTTAGTAGAAACTTCTCTTCCTTCTTCCATAATGTCCCAAAGGTTTATGGTCTCTTTGTCTATAAATATCTTTATTTTGTTCTTCCAAATATCATAGCCATCACCCTTAAAGAATGGGGCTTGTAAATTAACTGACTCCTCTTAACTTGCCATTTGATCTTTGCACTTTGTATGAAGCTTTGAATAAAAAGACTCGTTTTGATACCATTTGTAATCCTAAGATGCTCCAGTAGAAGGTTTGAATAAGATAATGGCAAGTTTAAAACTTTTACGACCCAAAAGAATCAATCACCATAAAACATAAATATTTATAGAGTTCCATTTAAACCAAGCCTATGTCCTCTCCTCTAGATGGAACTAGAGATTTTCATTAACTAATAGTTTGCAAATGCCATTGAAAACCTTTACATAAGTGAATTTATCCAAACACCACTTAAACCTTTACAAGGTGAATTTTCCAACACCACCTAAAAGCCTTTAACTAATAGTTTAAGGTACAACTGAAGCCTTTTCCCAAGATAGTTTGTAGGTACTATTTTAAATCTTTTGTAAAGAAATGGCTTAAAAATTTTCTCTCTAAACTAAAAGTATCCTCGCATAAGAATCACAAGCAAGGTAGAAAAAAAAATACTCTCACACTCAAACCTATTTTATAAATGAAATGTAACCTCTTTAGTTTGGTTGAGTGAGTTAGAGTTTGTGTTAATGATGAAGCAAAAACAATCTTCTTCTCTTTAGCTTGGTTGAGTAAGTTGGAGTTTATGTTAATGATGAAGCAAAAACAATCTTCTTTTATTTTCGAAGGATAGCTCTCATCAACACTTAAAGAGAGCAATTACCAATGGTTGTTGGCGACTCTTCAATAATCATTAGTGGGACCTCAATGAGTGTTAAATTTTCAACACCCAATTCATATTACTTCAATGAGTGTCATACCTTCATCTTTATCCACCATCGTTAAGTTTGTAAAATGCCTATTGAAATATAGTCCATGCTCATTGTTATCCGTTCAATAGTTATTGACTTTAGTTTTTTTATTTTAGCTAAATCAACATTATGTATGTGAATTCTCAATACCATTAAGGATATTCAACACCTCCATTGAAATGTTAACCTCATTGAGCTCTTTAGCTCTAGTCATTAGAGTGCATAAAGGTAGAACTTTAATGCTCATTGAATTTCACCCACTCTCATTGATTTCATCTAAATGCTCATTAGTAAATTCCTCAACCATCATTGGAACTTAGAAAAAAGTTAAGAAATTTTATTAAGATTTTTCAACCATCATTGTTTACTCATTAATGCTCATTATTTTGTTCAACAATCATTGGTTTATTTCTCACCATCATTAAGACTTATAGAATATTTTAGCCATTTATACTAGGATTTTTTAACTCTTGTTGATTTCTTTTAGTACTCATTATCCTTCCTCTAATACCCTTGTTATTCTACAATGGTCATTGACATATTTAGGCTTTCTTTTTTACTTTGAGACTTGTTCACTTTGAATTATACTAATGAATTTTACATGAACATCCTAAAGATACTGAATGAGGAGCCTATAAGAATAAACTTAACAAACTTGTACAAAAGTTCGATGGATAATCCTTTGTTTATAATCTTCAAAATAGGAATTAAAACCTAAAATGTTCAATAAAATCCATCAAAAGATATCTTTTGAGGGCAAAACTAATCCTTAGGCCTCTCCTATATATATCCTTTTTTGTTTCTCTTAGTTTTGGAGCCATGTGCTCAAGGTCCCTTAAAGAGTACTTCAGTGGTTTAAAGGTCTACACAAACTTTAAAATAGTTCATACAGATATCTTAGCAGTTTGTCAAAAGCATCAACTAGTCTGTATATATTACATTCACTAAGCAGCATAGTTCATCATTTTAGTTTTGAGCTTTGTCTCTTTTATGTTTGTATTTATTTTAGAATTGTGAAAGGAGTGATTAGGAAGGCTCTAATGGCCAAACCCATTACCCATTCTTTTGCTTTGTTTCTTATCATTTATTTTCTCATAAAATGGGCTTTATTCAATCACTATTCATCCCATATTTATCTATATAGTTCACTCATTATTTTTATCATGTTTTTATGATATTAACATATTTCACTAGTCCCTACATGAACATCATTATCATCTAAGGGTTAGAATGTACAGTGGAAGACAATATGGATGAGTATTCATTTTTTTTGTCCTTAATTATTATTTCTTATCATTGCTTGAACAATGCCCTACTATTTAAAAATGTATCCCCCATCCCAACCTTATATATATTGTGTAATATTTTTCTTGAATATTGCATATTGCATTCATGTATTGCATATCTAAATTGTTATGATTGATGGTTTGACATAGATGGATGTGCTCAGGTAGATAAATGAAAAATCAATTAATAAAGGTAAAATATAAAGTGAACCAAAGATTCACCCAAATACTATATCTCTAAATTTGAGTTCTCAGGGTACCTAACACCTTTCCTTAGGTCATACCTAACTCCCGAACTCAAATATTTGACTAAGTGAAGATGAGTTAGGCCTTTTAAGACCTATTTGGTCCATGACACTCCTCAATGAATTTTGTTCCAACCAAAATCGAGTATCTAATCTTGTTAGTTTAAGGATGTTACTAATATGCCCTACTAGTAAGTCCCCCAATAACTTCGTCACATTTGTCTTAGGCTCTACCTATCTAAAAGCCAATCCTTAGAGATCTCTTAATGATTCATGTACGTACCACTTTAAGGGTTGAACCAAAGTGTGACCTCACATCCTTTCAATTTGTTGTTAATCAATATAAGGTAGGAGTCGCAAAAAATTCTAATAATTTAAGCGAAAATCAATACATTCATATTAGGGCAATATAGTTTTTAAAAGGGTTTGTTCCATATGCATGCATAGAGCCATTTACTTTGGAATCAAGTCGTTTCAACTAACTCGCTTTTGGCTTGACTTGAATCTTCATTGAATAGGCTTGCACCTTTCATTACCACGGATACATACCATTTTACGGTTCCATTCATAAGATTGTTTACTTGCTTTGCTTCTTCATTTCTTCATATCTTTAATTCTAATGCAAGCCATCTTTTAAGGATTACTTTTATATTTTTCTTGAATTTAATTAACATATAGATACTTAGAAAAGATGTTAGAACTTCTCAATATTTTCTCACATTCAAATTTAAAATAAAATAAAAAACTAATGGCATTGAAGTTTTAGGATCAACATTATTAATAAACATTAGAATTCACTAAAATAAACATCATATTTTCATAGCTGATAAAATTTTGATCTATATAATAGAAACTGATTAGTTATAACAAGCTATAATATGTTTAAGTTAAAATTTAAAATTTAACAATAATTATAATTATTATAATTTTATTTATTTATTGTATAATTATATTTTGAATAAAGAGAATATTAATATAAAGCAGTATATATTAGACATAATATATCTATACTTAAATTTATAATTGACTAATTAAAGTTCATATGTATTATTTTTTCCATAAATAATAAGTATTAAATGATACCTAATATAATAAATATGTATACATATTAGTAAATTTCATGAATTTCAATTGACAAGCTCGCCTAAAAGTTTCACCAAATAAACTATTTACAAAGAACTAGTTGCTTTTTTGCACTTCGTGCATATATATAAGAAAAAATATTTATAAAATCTTTTTAAAACTTATAGAATTAACATTAAATTATTAATTTCTATAAATTTATTCAACTCACTTATTTTTATGAAATTATGAATATTAATTTCATTCAAACGAAAATTATTTGAAATTTTAAATAATATTTATAAAATTTTTTAAAATGCATGATTTAAAAAATTATCTCAATGTTATTTATTATATATAATTTAAAGCTAACTATTCAACTTCGAATGTATGACATATTTATTACCAAAAGTTAATTACATTATAATAATTGATCTAGTAATGAATAAGAATATTGAATACTTCATAGTTAATTTAATTTTAGTTATCATTAATATAAAATTAAAAAATTAAAAAATATAATAGTGATCAATGTATATAAATTATGTGTCAAGCAAAAAGAATGAATTCTCTCTCTTTTTCTCTTTCTCTTTATACACACACACACACATACGCACACATACATGTATACACACACACACACAGATACAAATAGGGTAGGACTAATTACCTTGATCATATGCTTCAACACAAGTCCTAAGTCTACTCAATAATCAGACGACAAGAATAATCTCTAAATCCCAACTAGACCTCTGAAAAACCTATTTTTAGCAACAAAAAATTATACAGATTTACAGTGTGTCAATTCAACCCCTAAATTAACTAAGTAATTTAAGATGAGAATTCAAACTTTCACTCAACAAGCTCACCAAGTCCTTTTAAGAATTCAAGAAAAGAAAACTCTCACAAACAAAATTGTTAAAAGAAATAATAATGATCTATCTTTCATTGATGATCAAATATGGGGTATAAATAATCTTCACAAAGTCTTGAATAAACCCTAAAGAAACCTTAAAATCTATGTTTAATTCAACCTTACAATGCTTTAGACGAATGCAACATTCCTAAAGCACTAAGGATGGAACAATATCTTAAAGGAACATGGAAACTAAACAAAGCAGTTCTATTAGCAAAGAGAATTTTGTCAAGCCTACTTCTAGTACTTTTAAGTTGCTTATAAGAATGAAAAGCTAACAAAAGAATTCTGATGACTTAAGCTAGTCTATTCAGCCAATGAGAAAATTAATCTTTAAGACAATAAGAAGATAATGTCAACTAAGTAAATCTCTAAAGATCTTAGTCTTGTGGGCTTGTGGGTTTTATCTTCTTTATCACAAATATCTTGGGCTTTATTCCTTGTCTTGGCTGAATGTGGCTAAAGGAATTGGGCCTTAGTCATCATCACATGTTGGACTCCATTCGATTAAGCTAAGTGCTCCATTTGCAGTGTCCAAGCTCCAAGCATCTTCTAATTGGGCTTCACACATCCTTTAGTCTTTTTTTGGCCAATCCAAGTGAAACTCCCACTTGCATGAAAGCTCTAATTACATCCTTTAACTGTTTTAACCTTTCTCTTGTAATTAGGCCTTCAAGTTAAAGTGGATCTTTGGACTTGCCTTGGATATTTGCATCATTCTCTCCTTCCTTAAGAGGATTCATCCTCAAATCAATACCTTTATTAAAGTCAAAAGCAGATAAACTACCAATATTCAAAGTAACGTTAATATTATAATCACTAAGCAAGTCTAACTTGTAAGCATTATCATTAATCCTCTTTAAAACCTAAAAAAGTTCATCTTCCCTAAGGTCAACTTACTTTTGCTAAGATTAGGAAACCTTTCCTTCCCTAAAGTGTATACAAATCTAATCTCCTGATTTAAATACAACTTTAACTCTTCCCCTATTTGCATTTTTAACTACTTGTTCATTCCTCTTTTTTATGTTCAAATGCACCCTCCTATGTAATTGCTTAACAAAATCAGATTTTTTTTTTTTACCTTTCGTGTTTGCACATAAATTAAAAGGGATAGCAGAAAATTTTAAAAAGATTTAATGGTATAAACCTATAAACTATTTCAAAAGGGCAACAATGGGTGGATGAATGCACATGTCTATTATATGCAAACTCTATATGCAGCAAACACTCCTTTCAAGACTTCAAGTTCTTTTTAATTAAAACTCTTAAATGTTGTGCTAAAGTCCTATTCATAACTTTAATTTGCCCATCGATATATTGGTGATAAGAAGTAGAAAATAATAATTTTGTACCTAACTTATGCCTTAATATTTTTTTTAAAAGAAACTCAAAAATTTTGCATCCCTATCACTAACAATAGTTTTAGGCATATCACACAATCTTACAATTTCTTTGGAAAACAAATTTGCAACATTGATGGCATCATCAGTTTTATGACATGCAATAAAGTGAGCCATCTTAAATAATGATCAACTATAAAAATACTACCATTACCATGTTTAAACCTTGGTAACCTAAAACAAAGTCCATAGATATTTCAATCTAAGGCATGTATAAACCATGCAGTTTTGATTTAGACTTAGCTTGTTTATATGTAGCACATTAATCACAAATTCTTTGCACACTAATTCACATATTAGGCCAATATAAGTATTCATGCAAAATATGTAGAGTCTTTTACACGCTAAAATGCCCTATTAGCCCACCCTCATGGGCTTCCCTAACAAGTAATTCAAGCAAAGACCTCTTAGGCATATAAAGTTTGTTATCTCTAAACAAGTATCCTTAATGCCTAAAGTACTTTTCAAAACTACCCTTTTCACAATTTGCAAAGAACATAACAAAGTCATGGTCATCAACATACAAATCTTTAGTATATTCAAACCTAAGCAATTTAGTATCCAAAAGAAAAAGAAGAGTATACCTCTGAGATAGTGCATTGACCACTCCATTATCCTTACCTTATTTGTACCTTATTTCATATAAAAAAGACTCAATAAATTCACTTCATTTAGCATGTCTTTCATTTAACTTTTGTTACCCTTTAAGGTACTTTAAAGACTTATGATATGTAAGAATTACAAATTCTTTAAGCCAAAGATAATGTTGTCATGTTTGCAAATCTCTAACCAATGCACACATCTCCTTATCATAGGTTGGGTATTTCAATGTAGGCCCACTAAGTTTTTACTAAAATAAGTAATAGGCCACTCTTCTTGCATTAAAATGGCTTCAATGCCTAAACATGACACATCACATTCAATTTCAAAAGAATTATAAAAGCTAGGCAAAGCTAACAAAGGTGCATTAGTTAATTTATACTACAAATCAAAAGCATTTTGTTATGCCTCCCTCCATTGAAAACCAACACTTTTCTTTATAATTTCGATTAAGGGAGCCTTAATTATGCTAAAATCTTTTATAAATATTTTATAAAAACTTGCCAAACCATGAAAAAATCTTACCTCACTCATATTGGATGCAATTTGCCATGATTGAATAACACTTACCTTTTCTTCATCAACTTCAATTTCATCTTTGTTAACTACAAATCTTAGAAAAACAGGCTTAGAAGTACAAAAGAAAAACACTTTTAATGATATCATACAACTTTTCTTTGCACAAAACATCAAAAACTAACCTAACATTCTCTAATGTTATTCTAAAGACATAGAATTAACAAAAATATCATCAAAATAAATAACAATAAATTTACCTAACTATGCCAATGAAATATAGTTCATCAATCTCATAAAAGCGCTAAGGGCATTAATTAGCCCAAAAAGCATAACTAACCACTCACACAATCCATTTTTAGTTTTAAAAGCTATTCTCTATTCATCCACCTCTTATAGTTTAATTTGATGATAACTACTTTCTAAATCAATTTCTGAAAACATGCAGGTGTCATGCAATTCATCTAACATATCATCTAACCTAGGAATTGGATGTCTATATTTAATTGTTATCTTATTAATTGCCTTACACTCTAACATGTCATCCTTTTTAGGCAAAGCAACACTGGAACGACACATAGACTCATGTTTGTCCTTATTAATCCTTTCTTCATAAGCTCTTCAATTTTCCTTTAAAGCTCCTTTGTCTCCTCGAGATTGCTTCTATAGGCTGGTTTATTTGGAATTGGAGAGTATGGGATAAAGTCAATTTGATGCTCAATACCTCTCAAGGATGACATTTAGGCACCTCCTTGAGAAATAAATCTACAAAATCATGTAACAAAGACATAAAACAACTAGGAAAAAATTTAGTTAGATCACTATCAAAAGAAAAATAGGCTAGATGTACATCTTTAAACAAAAGCATAGCCATGGGTGTTTAGTCTAACAAGGCTTTCCTTACATCACTTTATTTTGCATAAAAGCTTTCTTTTCACATCCTCACCTTTTACATGCCCCTCACATTTTTTATGGGCATCCCCCTTTTATCTCTCATTTTTCCACTTTGATCTTAGGCCTTTCATTCATTTTCTTACAGCTTTCCTTTTGTCACGTTAATTTTTCTTTTTCTTCATTAAATGCGCTTTCTCTCTCTTAACTTTTTTTTTATCTTTATAAGTTTGAGATGAAGATAAAGAAGATAATACAATATACTTGCCCCCAAAATCAAATTCATAAGTACTAGAGAACCCATCATGTTTAACTTTCCTATCAAATTGTCATGCCACAAAAGTAAATAACTAGCTTGAATAAGAATTACGTCACATAGCACCTCATTCTTATACTTCCCCATAATAAACACAATCTTAACTTATTTAGTAACTTTTACTTGCTCACTATCATTCAACGATTACAAGCTATAAGGTTTAGGATGTTTTAAAGTTGATAACTTCATCTTGTCGATAAGATAGGCACTAATCGCACTAGTCCAACTACTATTATTAATAATAACAAGATAAAGATTACCATTAATTTGATATCTAGAATGGAAAATATTTTCTTTTTATGCTTGATCATCCTTAAATTAGGCACTTAAAGAATGTCTAGTCACAAATGTATCTTTACTAGTTACCTTATTGGGATCTTCATAATCATCCACATCACTAGCATCCTCTAAAGGGGGCATCTTGCGGTCAATTTCAACATCATCATCTATATTATTACTTATAATCTCCCCATCGTGAAAAGTCATGGTCTTTTTGTAAGGGAAATCACATGCCATGTGTTCTCTCCATTAACAGTTAAAATAAACAATGGAACTTAGACTGTTAAGGGGGTTTAGCCTTAGCACTAGAATTGGGCTTCCTTCCTTCCTTCTTAGGTGATTCGGCCTTATACCTATTATTTGGTTTATCACCACTTTTAAATTTGTTAGTCCTAGAAATAGAATTGAAATTAGGCCTATAAGGCTTACCACTTTGTTATTTCTCCACTATAAGTGTAAGGTGATACAAACCTTCCAAATCTTTATATTGCATCTACTCCACTTGATTTGGAATCTCCTTACTGATCCAAGCAAGAAAACGTGCCAAATTTTGCTTCATAGGTTCTTCAATCCTAACCCTAATCAAAGTTTTTTCCAACTCTTAATAATACTCCTCTACACTCTTATTCCTTTGTACAAGCCTTTGCAATTTATTATACAAATCCCTAAGATAATGGCTAGGTATAAATCTTTTTCTCATAGCCCTTTTCATCTCTACCCAAGTTCTAATAGGATCATTCCCACATCTTTTCCTAGTATACATAATTTGATCCAACTTTACAAAAGCGTAATTTGATCCCACTTTACAAGAGCATAATCTACAAATTCTACAGCTTCAAGCTTAACTTTCTTTTCTTTATTATAATTATGACAATAAAAAATAAAATCTTTTTTTTTTCTCGTGATAAATAAGCCTCGAGATCACTCTTTCCCTTGGAAGTTGGAATCACCATCTTAATGTCACTTAAATTATCATCTTACTTGTTTGATCTTTGGAAACTTTCATCAATGGATTCATTTCCCTTATCATCTTGCATAGCACTCTCATGCCTTGGCGACCTTGAATTGGGGCAGGTTGCATTAGAATTAGAGACGACTTACATGCTCCCAAATTGCTCTTTTACTCCTTTCAATTTTTTTTGTATAAGGGCCATTGAATCTTGCATTACTTTCATAAACAACTTCCATTCCAAATCTTCTTTTGGATTTATCATGGTTAGTAAATAATAAAAGAAATCCTCACGAAACACTTTCTTATGTGTTTACACTCAATTGTGGCACTCATACTCGTCTTTAACTCAAAATAGGCATTTACCGTCCTTTAAACGTACCACTCTTACCTTTTACCTCTCAAATTTCTTTTCTTTAAGTTCTTTGAGGACTAAGGTTACTTTATGTCATATTAAGCCCAATTAAATCATAAATAAGTAAAAACTGAACCCAAAATAACATAGAAAACAAAGGAATTCAAACGAACACAAATGGTTAAGAATGAAAAGGGATTTAGAAGATACAAAGAGGTGTTTTGAACTCAAATTTTGGTGAAAAATCAAGCCTAGGCTGAATGAGCTTCAAAACAACTTGTATGCAAGTCTAACATCCTTTCTTTCTTTTCTTTTCTTTTTTTTATGTTTTTTCTTTTTTAAAATTCTCTTTTTTAAACTTTAATTCTCTTTTTTTAAACTTTGGAAGCTTGAAAACAAAATTAAAATACTCCAATTATAATAACAACTCAAAATAATGCAAAAGAACATAAAAAAGTCGAATTTGGAAGGGATAGGGATATTTTCATAATTTTTCCCTTGCATTTGAATTCTATTGAATTGGTTCAACCCTAGACACAAAAAAACATATTAAACACAAAAAAGAACTAGATTTGAACAACAAACAATGAAGAAATTGCAAGCAATAAGTAAAATGTCAAGTTTCCTTAATTTGAGAAAATGTTGGCAGACTCCCAAATTTTAAGGAATGTCTTGAAGGACAAGGTTATAATCTAGAAGTAATGACCAAAAAATGGAATCAAAGATTTCCAAAAAGAACAATAATTTTAGCTTATTTTGCAAAATTCCTTAATTTAAGGAAATTTTGCGTAAGAATTTGATGTTTGTGGAATTTTTAGATGAAATTGGTTATAGGATAATGAAACGAGATAATTAAATCATGATTGAAAGTGAAAAAAAATGAAATGGAACACAATTGAAGAAGTAAAACCAAATTGGACAAAAAAGAAGGCTAATTGCAAATTTTTCCTAAATTGTAGGAAATTTTGCATGCAATGCGATTACAAGTAGGATTTTGATGATGATTTTATAATATATGATGATAGAACAAACTATTTTAATGATGAAAAAGGATGGAAATAGATTGAAACACAATGAACTAATTAGAACCGAATTGAGAATAACAAAAAGAAAAAGGTGATTTTGATGTTCTAATCATAATCTAATGCAAGAATAAAAAAAATTAAAGATTCCTTTTATCTTGAAAGCCTTAGATCTTATACGAAATGATATGAATGGGGTAGGATTATCATGATTGTGTGCATCAACATAAGTCTCAAGTTCATTCAAGAATCAACCAACAAAAATAATCTCTAAATCCTAACTAGACCATTAGAAAACCTATTTCTACCAACCGAAGTTATAAAGATTTAAAGTAAGTCAATTCATCCCTAAATTAACTCAGCAATTTAATATTAGAATTAACAAGTTTGTGAAATTGTCAATCCTTCACTCAATAATCTCACCAAGTCCTTTCAATAACTCAATAATCTCACCAAGTCCTTTCAATAACTTAAGAAAAGAAAACCCTCATAAGCAAAATTGCTAAAAGAAATAATAATGATCTATCTTTCATTGATGGCTGAATATGAAATTTCACATGCTCAACTATTGGTTCTGTTTCCTAAGAATTTTGGGAAGCCTAGAGTGGAATTAGGTAAAGTATAAAACATGAAAGTTGTATGTTTTATATCTTGCCTAAATGCTTATAAAATAGTTTAGCCTAATATTATTTGTATTAAGAGATATGGATCCTTGATTAAGATTAATCCTAAACCTAATCATGCCAATAAAGTCTGAAATTGACCACATCTTTGAAGACCATAGAAGCTGGATTAGAGCATGTTTGAAACATGAAAAATGTTCATTTATATGTTAACTAATTTTATCTAAAGTAGTTTTTCAATTGGACTCCTACATTTTGAGATATGGCTAAGTTTATGGGACAATTTAGCATATAATTACACCTAAAATAGGGCAAATTTCTAAAATTCACCATAAAATGCATTGTGCATTTTTTGACTTTCATTTTGGATATGTTATAGTCATATATGTCTAGTTTAAGTAAAAAAGAGAATCATGTCATTTGGATTTATGGGGCAAAAGTAATTATAGAAACAATCGATAAAGGTCATGATATTTTACTATAGCACACATACATAAAGAAATAAAAAAGTTACTTTATCACCATGGACTAATTGAGTGTACTAAAATATGTTCTTAAAGTGTTAAAGATAATATTGAAAATAAGCTAGGACCATCCACAGCTTAATAGCTTAGAGATAAAGGTAAGTAAATAACTGACGGTACTTAAACATGTGATGGGTTAAATGTTGTGATCTTATCCTTTTTAGATTGAATTTTGTTTAATGATATGATATTGATGAACACTTTGATGAAAATGTTATAATATTCTTAAATTTTTTATCCTTATGAGATATTGATTAATTGTAGTTTGAGAATGAAAGTACGTTGTGATATGAATTACTAAGATTGATGGGTATTAGTATTAGTCATTATATTGCAAGAATTTTTTTAGATTTATGCATGATTTGTTAAAGGACTATTATTTGATATTGTTTAAGCAAACAATAATATTTGATAGCCTATGTATAATGATCTATAAACTATGTGACAATAATATATGATACCATGTGTAGCAATAACATTTGATAGCCTATATAGCAACAAATATGATAGTCAGTGTGGCAACAACATTTGACAACCTATATGGCTAATGATATCCTACAACTTGTGTTGCAATAATATTTGATAGCTTGTGTGGTATTAAAGATTAAAAACTCTTTATTTCAAGTATGAATGAGATGATGGATTATTTATATGTAAATATTTGTCATGTTATTTATGATTGAAGTACCATTAAGTGTTTACTTACTGACTATGGAAACTCACTCCTTTGCATTTAATTTTCTTTCAAGAAGAGTAGATTAGAGATTACATATGGTTTACATTTTAAATTTGTTGTCTAGTAGTTCGATAAAGTTAGGCCAATATGCAGTCTTTTAGTATGCTAATTTGTTTGGCCATGTATGCTTTTTTGTAAATAGTTACTATATTGTGATACAAGATATATAGTGTTCAAAACAATTGAAGAAAGGTCTTTTAATGATAATGGGATGGCATGAGAGAATTTTAATGATGTTATGTCATTTTAGTACTTCGTACTCTATGGATGAGTTAATACATATACATAGAATGATTGTTGAATATGGATTAATAACTTAAAATACCTAATAAATTGAGTAAAATTAAATAAAAAAATTGAAAGGGCATCCACATTTTAGTGGTATCAGAGTGGATAAATGGTTTTGTAAACATGTGTAATACGAAAATGAGATATATGATATATGCATGTGTTAATACTTACATGCATTAGCATATAAGAGTATAGATGCACCTCATAGAGTTCATACTAGCCTAGAGGTTAAAGATGAGTTTGTTCATGCATGTGAGCATGTTGACCATGTTACAGAGAATCTTAAGATGTCGAGGAATAATCTAGATGTGGGTGTAAACCTAAATATCATACAGTTTGCTAAGATGATGCAGAGAATTACAACACAAGCATATGCAAGACCTGTTATAAATAAGAATTATGATCGATTGAGGGAGCAAGATGCAATTGACTTTGAGGGCACTATAGATCCTATTGAGGCTAAGGAGTGGCCTAAAAGAATCGAGAGAATCTTGAACAGGCTTAAATGCACCCTGAAGCAAAAGCTGAAGTATGTAATATCTTTACTTCAAAAAAAATGCCTTAGATTGGTGGGAATCTATTCCAAGTATCACTATGTGACTAATGACTTTAACTTATGATCATTTTCTAAGAGAGTTTGCAAATAAATACACACCAATAGTATTCTTAGATAATAAGATGATGGATTTTTTCCAGTTAAAGCAGAATGATAGGACAATAGCTGATTATGAGGTACAATTTGTTAAACTCTTAAAATATGTCCTAGAGTATGTAGCTATAGAGGAATTGAAGTGTAAGAAATTTGAGAGGGGACTGAGTTAGAAATTTGAGATCGATTAGCAGTCAAGTCAATTAATTACATTACACTATTAGCAGCAGCCATTTGAGCTAAAAAGGTGATCCAAGAGAAGAACGCAATTAAGGCAAAAAAGAAGATAAGTTATGCTGGGTGGAATGGAGAACTAAATAGGGCAATAAAAAGAGGCGGTTTCACATCATCTAAGGGATTAGGATTTTAAAGAGTTATTGATAATCAGAAAGGTAAAGGTCAGACTCAACCTAGTAGATCAGCATCAATAGCATCTGGTAGAGGTAGCTATGGTGGTTTTAAAGGCTTAAAGGGTAAGACAGGACTAGTTGGCATAATTGATAGAGGTGCAGTCCCAATTTGTACTAATTGAGGAAGAACTCATTTTGGAGAGTGTTAAGGATAAAAAAGGCTTACTTACTATACTTGTAGATAGTCAAGCCATATGTGGCAGGTCTGACTAGAGGTGCCCAATAGTAGGTCTGACCAGAGGAGAGTCTTGAGTAGTTAGGCAGGGTAGTGTTAGGGAAAAAGCAAAGGGCGAGGTAAAGGCAGAGGAGGGCATGGTGGAACAACTTTAGTTTTTAGTAATGGACAGTTAGCACATACTTAACATCATGCTAGAGTTTATGATACTACTCATCAAGAGGCTCCAATAGCTCCTGAAATTGTTTATGGTACAATTTTTATTTGTGATTTAGATGCTTATATTTTGATAAACTTAGGATCCACCCATTCATTTATGCTTTTAGAATTTGCTATAGGTGCATAGTGTAGTTTAATCCTTTGGATATAATTTATGTGTTTTGATGCTTGTTGGAGGTAGTGTGATGATAAACAAAGCACGTAAAACTTGTTCAGTTCTAGTGTGTGTTGTTGATTGCCTACAGATTTGATATTGATGAACTTTAAGGAATTTGATGTGATTTTAGGTATGGACTAGTTAGCAAAGCATGATGCAGTTCTATATTGTCATACTTATTTAACCTTCTAGATTCTAAGTTCTTGTTTTGATTACTACAAACAAGAGTTAGGGCTAACATTTTTCTAAGATTGTTTGTGTTAAATCTTGCAAATACATCAATTCCTTGAACTGTAATGATTGGAGAAGAATTTGTTTTTCGTACATTTAAGTTGAATGTTAAAAAACTTTAAGTATTAAAGAGTAAAAGTCAAAGTAAACTTAGTTAAATAGACCAACAAATGTTATACTTTCGTAACCAATATTAGAAAAGTGATCTAATTTAAGCAATGCTTTCTATACCTCATAACGGGCATTGTACTTTAGCAACCGACGTTGAAAAAGTGTTCTAGTTTGAGCTACACCTTCTGAATCTCCTAACGAGATACACTCAAATATTCAATAGGCATTGAAATGTTTCTAATGGGCATTGCAAGAACTCCAACAAGTGTTGAATCACTTTTGTAGATTTTAAAAAATAGAGCTTAAAGATCACATTTTCCAGAAATCAACAAGTGTTGAGCATACTACAATGGGCATTGAGGTTAAAATCAATGATCATTGCTGACATCTAATGACCATTAAAGAAAAAGTGAATTAAATAAATAAAAAAAGGGCGAAAAGGAAGAGTCTTAAGCCACAAAGTCTTAACAGCTAATTTCAACAGATGTTTCGATAGGTCCAAAGACCACTGAAGCTAAATATTAATTATCAACCACCCATCTACATGAAATCAACTTCGGTGCATGCCTTAGCAATGGGCGTGGAATTTCCTTGATAAACATTAATTACTTATAGTTGTAGTGTGAAGTGAGCTCTTTTCTAAAGACTAGTTCCTTGTTCAAGCTATAAAAGGAACCGCTTTCAATATAAATAAAAAAAAAAGAAAGAATTATTCTATTATGTGAGTAATCCATTGTAAAAACCATTCTCAATCGAAAAGGCTATTACATTGTGAATAAAGAGTGATTTAGTATCCAAAAGACATTTGTTGATCAAGCTTGAGAAAGAACTAAAAAAGTTATCTTCTAAATAGAATTTGAATAACAAAACTTCTGAAGAACCTTTTTTACCTTTTCACTCTCATCAAGCATACCTTATTAATGTATTTTGAGCATCCATTCTTTCTTGGGTGAGAGAGTTTTCCTTCTTTTAAAATAGTTATAATCTTTTATTAAGTAACTCAGTGTTGAGAAACTCTTTGAAAGTATCTCTTATGAAAGGTTTAGGGTAATACCTAAAAACTACTTTGGGTTAAGGTTTAAGTACTAATTGTAAACTACCTATAAGAAGTTGATAGTGCCTAAAAATCTATCACCTGTAAAAGCTTGGTAAGTGCCTGAAAACTTACTTGTATAAGTGTTGTTGATAACACCTTAAGGTATCAAAATAGTGAATGCTCTAGTGAAAATACTAGAGGAAAAGACATAGGTAAGTTATGTCGAACTTTTATAAATCCTATGTGTTGATTCTTCATCTATTTTCACATTTAGTTTGAATATGTAAATTTGTCATTGCCCTATTCAACCCCTCTTAAAGGATAACAATATTAAAGAGTTTATGATTAAATCTTCAGGACAGGTAAGAGTTATATTTATTGAGTAGAGTAAAACTATTCCAACTTGTTTGGTATCATTTGTTCAGGAATTTTAATTGATCAAAGAAGTCATGATGCATTTTTAGCTAGTGTAGTGGGCATTAGTGATCCTAGTTTCGATTTGGCAGATATTCTTGTAGTAAGAGAATTCCTATAAGTGTTTCTTGATGACTTACCTGATTTGCCACCACATAGAGAAGTTAATTTTAATATCGCGACCTTACCAGGAGTGGCACCTATTTTGATTACACCATATTAAATATCAACAATGGAATAATAAGAATTAAAGAAACAGTTGAAAAAATTATTGGAAAAAGGTATCATTTGACCTAGTACATCTCCTTAGGGGCACTAATGTTATTTGTGAAGAAAAAGGATGGAAGCATGCAATTGTGTATTGATTATAGACAACTAAATCGAGTAACAATAAAGAATAAATATCCCTTATCGAGAATTGGTGATTTGTTTGATCAACTTTGAGGTGCAATGGTATTTCAAATTTTGATTTGAGATTCGGGTGTTGACAATTAAGGGTTGCCAAGCCAGACATTCCAAAAACTGTCTTTCACACTAGGATTGGTCATTATGAGTTCCTTATTTGTGCCCTTTGGGTTAACTATTGCACCAATAGCATTTATGGCATTAATGAATCATACCTTTTAGCAATATCTTAATCGATTTGTGATTATGTTCATTGATGACATTCTCACGTACTCATAAAATCATAAGCATGAGCAACATCTGAGAATCATATTGGAGATTTTAAAGAAAAAGTAGTTATACATCAAATTGTGTAAATGTAACTTTTGGATAGAATAAAGTGGTCTTTTTGGGGCATGTTATGTCTAGCCATGGTGTTCAACTTGATCTAGCTAAGGTAAAAGCCATTTTGGAGTGGGATCCACCTAAAAAAGTATTAAAGATGCATAATTTTCTTAGGTTGGTCAATTATTATAGTCGATTTATGGAAGGATTCTCTATTATCGTTAGGTCATTTATAAAATTATTAAGGAAGAATATAGCATTTAAATGGGATGATCAATGTCAGCAAAGTTTTAAGGAATTAAAGAAGATATCAATTATAGCATCAGTTTTGACATTTTCATCAATAAATAGTGGATTTTTGTACATTGATGCATCGGGATAAAGGCTAGGTTGCGTTTTGATGCAGCATCAGAAGGCGATACCTTATGCTTCTCGACAATTACGGCCTAATGGGTTGAATTATCATACACATGACTTAGAGTTGGCATTGTCCATGCCTTAAAAATTTAAAGGAATTAGCTATATGGAAAGACATTTCAGATTTTGACAGATCATAAAAGCGTGAAATATATTTTTAACATAAAGAGAATTGAACCTAAGGAAAAAAAGATGGATAGAATTGTTGAAAGGCTATAATGACACTATTGATTATCATCTAGGTAAGGCTAATGTTGTTGTTGATGCTTTAAGTTGAAAAGCCTTAGATGTTGTTACTGGTATGGTTGGTTATAATTTGATATCCTTAGTTATTCTTCATGTTTTAAATGTGAAATTTGAGATTGAGAATGTGATAGCTTTAATGGCTACACTTCAGTTGAGGCTGGTGATAAATGATAAAATTAGAAAAGCTAAGAGGAAGGATCCATATTTGCAGTAATGCTATTAAAGATACATAAAGGTAAGAAGACCAATTTTTCAATTAGAGATGATGGGATGATAATGAGATTATGCAAGAGGCACACAATGCATCACATGTTATGCACCTTAGAAATATAAAAATGTATACAAACTTATGGCTACATTTTTAGAGCTCAACAATGAAGAAAGATATAACTGAGTTTGTATGAAGATATTTAACCTGTCAACAGATCAAGCCAGAACATCAAGTCGTAATAGGTTAGCTGCATCCTTTACCTATTCCTGTATGGAAATGGGAGAAAATTCAATAGATTTTATTACCGTCTTGCCTTAGATAAAGAAAAGGCATAATGTTGTTTGGGTTGCTATTGATAAACTCACAAAATTTGCACACTTTTTGCCTATACGACAGACATATTCACTTCATAGATTGGCTAAAATATATGTTGCTAAGTTTGTGAGATTATATGGCATTGTTATTTCTATTGTGATAGATAAAGATCCTAGATTTACTTCTTATTTTTTAAGCAACTTACAAATAACCTTAGATACTCATTTGAATTTGTTGGCCTAGGGCACCAAAAAGGGGGATTGAATTGGTGTTCAATTAAAAAACAAAATGAGGGATAAGGTTTTTAAGAAGTTGAGTAGAATAAAAAAATAATAGACACAATAGTTTATAATAGTTTGGGTGTTAACCAACCCTACATTCACTCCCCAATTCTCTACAATTGCGTCTTTGACTCAACTCAATAGGTGTTTCCAAGCTCACGCCAAACTTTTACAACTTATGTTTTCTAGGCTCACAAAAAAACCTCTTACAAGTTTTTTCAAGGCTCACACTTAGAACCTCTCATAAGTTTTTTCAAGGCTCATACTAAAACCTTCTATAAGTGTTTTCGAGGCTCGCATTAAAACCTCTTACAATGTTGTTTATTGTTCACACTAAATAATCACTAAAACACAAATAAGAATTGAAAGAATGAGTAGCAAATTTGCAAGAGTTTGATTACAAATTAATGAATTCTCTTGTATTTACATATGTTTGGTGGAGTACTTATAGCTCATATCCACCAAAAAGACGTTAGACTAAAACTATCAACAAATCTCAAAGATGTGCTAGGTAGATTCAGTAATAAATACTTGTCAGGCTAAAGTCGCAGTCGTTACTACCTTTTCATGGTCGCAAATTTCCAATTTCTATAGAAGAACCTCGTTTGCGTCTAACGATTAGTCCACGTGTCAGCTTTTTGTTAGTCATAAAGGAAAATATAGTCATTGTGTTCTAACCACTCTCACAAGTCGCGGTCACGAGATAACCATGCCTTAGGCGAGAATGAGACTGTGAATTCCTCTGTTTGAAGAGAAAACTTCAACTGTTTGAGTTGCAGTTGTGAACAAACTTTTTCCCTCACAATTTTTTATCTTTAGCGAATACCTGGGACACTTAGCAACCTGTGGTTATGGCTTTGGTTCCCTCCTTTGTCACTTTTTATGAAAGTCGCGATCGCGACTCAAGAATTACACACACTGCAAATTCTTCTATGACTAAGGCTTTGCAAATTTTGGGTGTGTCGCGACAGCGAAGTTATCCACAAATTCCTCTGGCCTAGCTTCATCCTTCCTTATGACTGATTCGCGATTGCGATTTTCAATACACTCACCTTGAATTAGAGCGAACAATATAAGGTTGGAGATTTGAACTCCTTCCAACTTCCAATGACAAAAACTAACTTATAATCTGTAAAACAACACTTAATGAAAGCATTAGAATTGATCAATCTCTATTGTCAAGTTCAAAAGAGGTTTGTGACTTAGGTTAAATCAACCTAGTCCAACAATCTCCCCCTTTTTGATTTTGACAACTTAGATTGATCCTAAGGGAAAATAAATGAATGTGTTTTGAAGTTTTAAAGTTGGAATGGTGAATGATTCAATGAATGCTTAAAAATTTCTAGACAAAGATCAAGGTGAAATTTCCTAAGTATGACATTTAACCAATCAAAGTGAAATTTCTAACTAAAAAATTCTAAGATAAGTATGATGCTCCCCCTCAACTTATGCTACTTACTTGCAAGTTATTTTTTTTCCCCCTTAGATTCTTTCTTGATTCTATCTCTCCTCCTTTGGCAAGATCAAAAAGAGGGTTCATAAGGGAAAAGAACAAATGCATAACAAATAGATAAGTGTTCATAAGGAGCAAAATTAATAAGAATTGCAATCATAAAAGTAAATTCCATCAATCACATAAGATAAGGAATTTAAAAAAGAACATTTTTATTCATTTTTAAGCAAGTTATGAGATCAACAACTTTATATAAGTAAAACAAAGAGAAAATGAAAAGAAATCCTATTCTAGAAGATTGGAGAGTCATCATCATCTCCAGAAGTTTCTTTTCCTTCTTCATTGTCTTTGCCTTCTGCTTCATCTCCTTCTTCAACTTCTTCATTGCCTTTTTCTTCTTAGGTATCTTTAAATTCAGTACAATCCGAAATATGGCAAGGAGGAACACCTAATTTTTCTTGCAAATCTACCATGTCACTATGAAGATGTGGGAGAAAGGAATCGCCTCTTTATCATTCTCATCATCTTGTCTAATTTGTTGTTGATGGTGGCAATAAATAGTTTTGATTTGGGCTTTGGTTGATGAGGGGGGACTGGTAGGGCTCATTCTTCAATGATGAGCCTCTTCCTTTTAGAGGGTTAGGAGGATTCCATTTTCTTAGCCCTAAAAGTACTCAGGGTATAAGCATATGTGTCCAGGTGCATAGCTTTGGCGTTTACTAAATAGGTGAGGTCAAGAAAATTTTGAGATGGGAGGAGTTTCTTGGTAAGCAATTTTTCATTATCCTCATCAAGTGCCCCTACGAAGTGATAGATGGCTATCATATATGAAGGAAGAATGAATTGACTTTTTGGTTTGGTGCTCATGTGGATCAATTGATCCATAAGATACCGACCGGTTTGGATAGGTTTGTTTTTTACAAACATAATAGAAAGCCCAAGTCCTTTTGAGACACTTTCTTATTACCATCACGTCTAGCATTTACGGAAAGGGTGATGATACGATGGAATATCCAAAAGGGTAGGGCTTTTATATATTTGGCTAAGGAGGTTTTCGGGTCGTGTTTGGTTTCAATAAAAATTTTCGACCAAAATTCTGAATAGATGACATCAAGAGTGGAGATAATGAAAGGGATATTTTCTCCAACTTGATTATTGAAAAGGGAGAAAATTTGTTCAAAGGTAATAAAGTATGGATCCCTGAAAGTGCGAAATACTAACCCTTATTGCCCTACTCGTGATTCTGCTTTGCAAGTTAGTTGAACCATACACATGAATTCCCTAACGACTTCTTCATAACCGGGTTCATCCTGAAAGATGAACTCATTCCAGCCCAAGTTCGATAAGAATGCACGAATTTCTACATTGATTCTAAGATTCTCCAATAGAAATGTAGAAGGGATTTTGTTGAGGAGGATGATTTTTGAAGAGTTGGCTTTGAAACGCTCCTTTGCCTTTTTTGTGATGCCCTTCACTAGATGAAGTGTTGGAGGTGTAGATGGTTGAGTCACAATCTTGCCCTTTTCTACTCTAGAAATTTTCATAGGAGCCATATGAGGAGGTAGAGAGAGTTTGAGAATTTAGAGAGTTTTGGAAAGAGAATTAATTTAGAGTAGGATGAAGGGATAAGAATCATTTTCTAAGGGGTTTATATAGCCATTGAATAGGTGTGAAAATGACTAGAAATGGCTAGAATTAGAGTGATGAAGAATTAGAAACGGTTGGCAGTCAAATCACTTAATTGTTTGGTAATTACTCAAATTCTCATCCGCAAATTCAGGAATCGCAACCACAATTTCCAAAAAATGTGAGTAACAGATAAAAATTCCTCAGGAATACTCACTACCAATGGGTAAAAAACTTTCAAACTTGACCAAATTCGCGATGAAGAGTGATTGTCGCGACCATGAATTGACATTTGTCAGCCGATTAACATGGACCATTAATTCACGATCGTGAACAATGGATTGCGACTGCGAATTACGAGGCATCAAGGATAAGAAGAAGAATTAAGTTTTTTTTGAAAAAATCAAAGTTTTGATTCACTTATTGATGCTTAATTAATTGCAATATGTCACAGAAAAGCGCAAGACATCTTGAAAGATCAAGTATCAAAAACAATCAACATATATACAATCAACACATAAGATCAAAATTTTCACTTTAGGGAGCTTCCATCAAGCATTCTCAGTTCTTTTAATGAAGTTCAATCTTTCTTCATTGAGAGGTTTAGTGAAAATATTTGCAAGTTGATGATTTGTATCAATAAATTCTAACACAACATTACCCTTTTAGATATGATCTTTAAGAAAATGGTGTCTAATGTCTATGTGTTTACTCCTAGAGTGTTGAATGGGATTCTTAGAGAGATTGATAGCATTAGTGTTGTCACATTTAATGGGAATATGATCAATCACTTTGCCAAAATCCTTTAATTGTTGTTTCATCTAAAAAACTTAGGTGCAACAACAACCTGCAGCTACATACTCGACTTCTGTTGTGGATAAAGCAATCAAAACTTGCTTTTTGCTAAACCAAGATACAATACATTCTTTTATAAATTGGCAAGTTCCAGAAATGCTCTTTCTAGCTAAAAGACTACCTGCATAATCCACATCCGAATAAACTATGAGACTAAAAGATGAGTCCCTAGGATACCATAAACCTAAGTTTAATGTGCCATGCAAATATTTGAAAATTCTTTTAACAGCATTTAAATGTGATTCTTTAGGAGATGATTGGAACCTAGCACACATGCATACACTAAACATAATATTAGGGCTAAAAGCAGTTAGATAAAGTAGAGATCCGATCATACCTCGATATCTCTTTTCATTTACCGTCTTACCCGATTCATCTTTATCTAACTTGATGGTACCACTCACGGGGATTTTTGCTACTTTACAACTATCCATGCCAAATTTCTTGCGTATCTCCTTTGTGTATTTGGCTTGGTTAATGAAGATCCCTTCTTTGGTTTGCTTGATTTATAGACCAAGAAAGAACTTGAGCTCTCCCATCATGCTCATTTCAAATTCCATAGTCATACACTTAGCAAAATCCTCACAAAGAGATTTATTAGTAGCACCAAAAATGATATCATCAACATAAATTTGTACGATAAGTGTATCATGCTTGTGACTTTTAACAAACAATGTAGTGACCACCTTTCTTTTTTCAAAATTATTTTTCAAAAGAAATGAACTAAGCCTTTTATACCAAGCTCTTGGAGTTTGTTTCAATCCATACAAGACTCTATTATTCAATTTAAAAACATGGTTAGGAAAATTATGAGACTCAAAACTAGGAGGTTGTTGAACATAAACTTCCCCCTAAATTACTCCATTTAAAAATGCACTTTTTACATCCATTTGAAAGAGTTTATAATTCATATGGCATGCAAAGGATAAAAGAATCCTAATAGCCTCTAATCTTGCTACAGGGGCAAATGTTTCATCATAATCTATGCCTTCCTCTTGGTTGTAACCTTAGCAATCAATCTAGCTTTATTCCTAGTGATGAAACTTTGCTCATCCAACTTGTTCTTAAACACCCATTTACAACCTATAATTGGGTGTTCTTTAGGCCTAGGGATAAGTTCTCATACCTAGTTTCTCTCAAATTGGTTGAGTTCCTCTTGCATAGCAATCACCCAACTTTCATCATCAAGAGCCTCATCAATGGATTTTGGTTTGTCTAAAAGAATAAGTTGAGATCTAATACTTACACCCTTAGAGGTATCACTAATAATCAAATCTTTGGGGTGATCCTTGGAGAATCTCCAATCCTTGGGTAGATCTTGACTTGGCTCAACTTCTTGTTGATGTTGTGGTTCCTCATTTATCTTGATGATTCACCCTTTTCCTTATCTTTATCCTATTTTCTTGTAATGTCTTTTAACTCTAATTTTTCAATGTCACCTATAAGATCATCAATAAAAATACCTTTCCCAAGATTAAGTTTACTAGACTCATCAAAAATAACATTCATAGAATCTTCAATTACCATAAAACTCTTATTAAAGACTTTATAAGTCTTGCTAGAGGTGGAATAACCTAAAAATATACCTTCATTAGTCTTAGAATCAAATTTTCCAAGATTATCCTTAGTATTCATTATATAGCACTTGCAACCAAATACTCTTAAGTATGATATCTTCAGTTTTCTACCATTTCATAGCTCATAAGATGTTTTATTGAGAATGGGTCTTTTAAAAACTCTATTTGCAATATAACACGAAGTATTAATGGCTTTGGCCCAAAAGTAATTCAGTAAAAAAATACTCATTGAGGATGGTTCTAGCCATTTCTACTAGTGTTCTATTTTTCTTTTCTACAACACTATTTTGTTGCGGTGTTCTAAGAGTTGAAAAGTTGTGAAAAACTTTATTCTTGATGCAATAATTTTCAAAAGACTCATTTTGAAATTCCTTTCCATGGTCACTTATTATAGAAGAAATGAAGTAACCCTTTTCATTTTGAATTCTTTTTGCAAAGCTTTTGAAAGCATCAAAAGTATCATTCTTATGAGCTAGAAAGGACACCCAAGTAAACCTAGAGTAATCATGAACTAAGACTAGTGCATAATGTTTTCCACCTAATCTAGCACTTCTAGTTGGCCCTATTAAGTCCACATGAATTGGTTGAAGGAGTCTATATGAACTTATAACATTTTTAGCTTTGTAGGAGGCTTGATGTTGCTTTCCCATTTGGCAAGGACCACATGTCTTATCTTTAGTGAAACTTTGCATGGGAAGGCATTCCACTAGCTTTCCTTTTAATCAACTTTGTAGTAGATCCATGCTAACATGTCCAAGCCTTTTATGCCATAACTAAGCCTCATTACTAAAAGACATAAGACATTTGAAAGATTGGTTAGCCAAATTGTCTAATTATTTCCTTTCACCCTTGAAAACAACCTCATCATCCACTAATGTGGTGACTATGCATTCTTTAGGATCAAAGGTGAATTATTACCTTTATCACACAATTCACTTACACTAGCAAATTATGTTGTAAGCCATTTACTAATAAAACATTATCAATCAAGGAATAACGATTCTTACTGATCATTCCAATGCCAATTACCTTATCCTTGGCATTGTTACCAAATGTGACATTTCTACCTTATTTTTCTTTCAATGCCATGAATAATTTCCTATTGCCCATCGTATGCTTAGAACATCCACTATCTACATATCATTTGCTTGATTTATTGGTGGTTGTGACAAATCCCTACGCAATACAAGTAAATCACTTTTTCTTAGGTACCCAAGCATACTTGGGTCCTAGAAGATTAGGAGTTGATCTAATTTGAGGTGAGCCTTCCTAATATAACAATGAATATTAATTAATGTGCCCATATTTCATGCAATAGTGACATTTGAGTTTAGACTAGTGAGTCTTTCTCTTATGCACAAACTTGGTATAAATAGGAGGCCTTTTCATACTTTGGTTATGTAAGTGCATGCAAGTGCATGAGTGATGAGGAGTAGTAGAGAATTATTTATGTTTGTGTGTGTGAGCATGTTTCTTATTATACCTATAAGCATTATTGGCCTTTATTAAAGTAGACCTTGAGCCATTTTGTGTTTTCCCTTTACCTTTAGGCATTGGAAATTTAGTGCTTAAAGCACTTTTTTTCCCCATGACTTCAACACTTGAGGTTTGAGGTGTTGTTGCTCAAACAAATGTAATAGGTGATGATATGGATGAGGAGGCTCCATTGAAGCCTAAACCATGTCTAATTAAGGGTAGTCTTTGTGATACTATGAATGTATCCAAAGCTTCTTTACACTTATGAAATTTAGAGATAGAGCATCTAAGCTCAATGACTTCTCCCATTAGAGTATCATTCTCTTTTCTTAATGAAGCTAATGATGAAGATGATTTGGAAAGATTTTCCATTGATTTTTTGAGTTCTTCATTGGAAGTCCTCAATTCACTTACAAAATCATTAAGGGATTTGTAATCATTTTCTAATTTTGAGCATTTTCTCTTATAAGATTTCATTTGTGACTTATACTTATCACATCTCATGGTGAGAGCTTCTAGAAGTTCTTCATCTACATCATCTAAGTTATCATAATCTGAATGAGAATGAGATAAAGTGGTTACCTCATTAGGAGAGTCATCTTAAGCCATGAAGCATATGTTGGCAATCTCTTCATCCTCTTCATCCTCATTTGAGCTATCATCCCAAGTGGCTTTGAAGCTTTTTCTCTTCTCTTTGTCCCCTTTCTTCTTTTTAGCTTGCAATAATCATATTTGATGTGGCCTTGCTTACCACACTCATAACAAGTGACTTCATTTGATCCCTCTCTAGGATTATGAGTTGACTTTTTGAAGTTCCTTTTTTCTTTTCTTCTTCTAATGAGCTTCTTAGTCCTTCTAAAGAGCATTGCTAGCTCTTCTTCTTCTTTGTCACTATCCTCTTCATTTGAGGTAGTTTTTGCTTCCTTCTCTTTGGTTGAAGATTTGAGTGCCAAGGTTTTTCTTTCAAGATTTTTTTATTTTTCTCCTTGGCCCCTTAATTTCTTCATTTCCTCACCCTTTTTTAAGGGTAACTCATGAGTTAAGAGTTTGCCTATTAAAACATCCATAAGAACTTTCCCAATCTCTGGATTGGACTCTTGAATGTTGCATACTCTTGCACTAAATTTATCTAATGGAAGAGTTTTAAGGATTTTAGTTTTTACCTCATAGTTGGTGAGAGTCCTTCTGAATTTCTTCATGTTTATGACAATAGAAAGGAGCCTATTTCTCATTTCAGTGATGCTTTCATGGTCTTTCATCATGAAGAGCTTTTATTATGTCACATACATTTCCAACCTACTTGATTTCATAAGTGTTGTGCCCTCATGATAGTTTTCTAGTGTCTTTCATATGGCATGAGTTGTTTGGCAGTGTTGTACTCTTCCAATCTCTTCCCTTGAGAGAAAGAACTTAGAAGAATTGTCATGGCACTCTTGTTCTTGCCATTTGGCCTTCGATAGGCTTCAACCCATTCTTCTCTTGGGATGAGTTCTTCATTTCCATCCACTACTTTGGTGGGTGGCTTTCATTATTTGACTACAACATCCTAAAGATCCATTACATCTGTATCAAGATAAATCTCCATCTTATACTTCTAATGAGTATAGTCGAATCCATCAAATAAGGGCTTGAGGTGTGAGTGGATTCCATCTTGTGCCATGATTTTTGCTCACCCAATTTTGTTTTGTTTGTGAGACTTAGCTCTAATACCACTTGTTGGCCTAGGGCACCAAGAAGGGGGGTTGAATTGGTGTTCAATTAAAACATAAAATGAGGGATAAGGTGTTTAAGAAGTTGAGTAAAAGAAAAGAATAATAGACACAATAGTTTATAATGGTTCAAGTGTTAACCAACCCTACATTCACTCCTCAATTCTCTACAATTGGGTGTTTCACTAAACTCAATAGGTGTTTCCAAGCTCACACTAAACTTTTACAACTTGTGTTTTCTAGGCTCACAGAAAAACTTCTTACAAGTGTTTTCAAGGCTCACACTTAAAATCTCTCACAAGTGTTTTCAAAGCTCACACTAAAACCTTTTATAAGTGTTTTCAAGGCTCACACTAAAACCTCTTACAATGGTGTTTATTGCTCATACCAAACAATCACTAAAACTTAAATAAGAATTGAAAGAATGAGTAGCAAATTTGCAAGAGTTTGGTTACAAATTAATGAATTCTCTTGCATTTATATATGCTTGATGGAGTATTTATAGCTTATATCCACCAAAGAGAAATTAGACTAACACTATCAATAAATTTCAAAGATGTTCTAGGCAGATTTAGCATTAAATGCTTGTCAGGCTGAAGTCGCGGTCGTGAATTTCTAATTTCCATAGAGGAACCTCATTTGTGTCTAACGGCTAGTCCACGTGTCAGCTTTCTGTTAATCATCAAGGAAAATATAGTCGTTGTGTTCTAACCACTCTCACAAGTCGCGATCGCTAGATAACCATGCCTTAGGCACAATTGAGACAGCGAATTCCTCTATTTGAAGAGAAAACTTCAACTGCTTAAGTTGCAGTCGCGAACAAACTTTTGCCTTCGTGATTTTCGATCTTCAACGGACACCTGAGACACTTGGCAAGTTGTGGTTATGGTTTTGGTTCCCTTCTTTATCACTATGAAAGTCGCAGTAGTGACTCAGGCGTAACACACACTGTAAATTCTTTTATGACTAAGGTTTTGCTAACTTTGGGTATGTCGCAGCAGCGAATTTCTTCGCGAATTCCTCTAGCCTAGCTTCATCCTTTTTTGTGACTGATTCGCGATCATTATTTTCAATACACTCACTGTGAATTAGAGTGAATAGTATAAGGTTGGAGATTTGAACTCCATCTAACTTCCAATGACAAAAACTGACTTATAATCTACAAAACAACACTTAATGAAAACATTAAAATTGATCAATCTTTATTGTCAACATCAAAAGAGGTTCATGACTTAGGTTAAATCAACCTAATCCAATATAATTTTAACATTGCTTTTCACCCACAAACTGACGGTCAATCATAAAGGACTATTCACACATTAGAGGGGGAATTCCCCTAATGGGATGGGGTATCCCCCATCCCGCACCCAACCCTCTTGACAGGGGGAATTCCCCCTCGTCCCCACCTCTGCAGGAATCCCCGACCCACGTGGAATCCCAATGGGACTTTTGTTATTTTATTTTATTTTTAATTATTTTTTTAAAAAAAACTATATTAAATTATAAAAAAAAAATATTTTATGCTACAAACTAATATATATACAAAAAAATATAATTATTCACATAAAACCCTTATATATACATCTAATAAATGTAAAAACTTTTAAAAATATATTCAATTTTTTTGGGTCCCCTCGGGATCCACTTCGAAGGCCCTCCTGGGGACACACGGGGTGGGGTATAATCCCCACTCTTGTATCGTGAAGGGAGAAAAGGAAGGATTCCCCACCCTGTCGAGGCATATCTCCAAAGAGGGTGGGGAATCTCTACCCTGTTGCCACCCCTATGCACAACCAGGTGGAGGAAAATTTGATGTGACAAAATCCCTCATTAGGTGGGAAAAGGGAGGGTCTCGCGTTTATAAGCGGATGGGTTAAGTATAATTAATAGTCTAGACTTTTGGGTTGAAGCTCCAATCCATGACATTTTAATTTAGGGGGCAAGTTCAAGTAAAGAAGCTAGACAAGCCAGGCCATCCTCCACAAACTCTCATTGGAATCTAGGTATGTGAGACACAAGCATTAGGTATAAGGCCTAATGTTGCATTTCGTACATGAGAATGACATTGCATTTCCAAGTATGAGATATCCAGCAATCATGTGCCTTTTACAGGAGATGAAATTGTTCCTAGAAAACTTGTACACTTGGAAATTATATTTTCCCTCGATATGGTATCTAACACCCACTTAGAAATGTCAAAGTTTCCCATGGGAAAATTAAGTTGAAAAGTCAAAAATGCCCTAATAAAAGAACACTCAATTTTACTTTCTTTTATCCTGTTTGTTAATCATAATTCCAATTTATAAGTGAGGTTAACTTTTGCCCTTTTTTTTCTTTATCAGTTCATTGATTTTTCTTGTTGCCTACTCTCAACATACCATTTTTATATAACAAAATAATTTTATTATAGTACCACAAGTTAGCTGCAAAATCTAAATTTACATTAAAAATAGTTATATCCATCAAAAAATTCCTTGAAATTAGAAAGTTTGCCAAAATTTCTTTAAATTAAGGAAACTTGATTTTTAGCTTGTTTCTTACAATATCTTCATTGTTTCTCATTCCAATTCATTTCTTTTTGTATCTAATCACTTTTTTGGTGTTTTTTAAACATATAGGACTGAACCACATCATTCAAATTCAAGAGGAAGGTGAAATTATGAATTTGCCCCTAATTTTACTTCATTTGTCTTCTACTTAATTTTGCATGGTTTTTGAGTTGTTATTTGTAATTTTTCAATTTCAATTTTATTTTAAGCTTCCAGGGTCAAAAAAATAAAAAAAAGAAAAGTTAAAAAATAAAAAAATAAAATAAAATAAAAGAAAGGAAGAAAGAAGCTAAAAATTGCATAAGAACTTGTTTTGCACCAAAAGGAAGCTGATTTCAGTTCTTTGATTTGCATTTAGCCTAGGCTTTATTTTCCTTCAATTTTGAGTTCAAAACACCATCTTTCAACTTCTAAATTCTTTTCAATCTTTAAAGTATGATTAGGTGTTTAGAAATTTATTTTTGTAGCCAATTATGTTATTTTTCAATTCCTTTATTTTCTAAGTGTTTTAAGAATTAGCTTTTACTTGTTTGTGTTTAGTTTAAACTTTTCTTGGCATAAAGCAACTTAGTCCTGAAAGAACTTAGAGAGAAGAAACTTAAGAGGCAAAAGGCAAAAGTGTATGAGATCATAAGATGGAAAAAATACTTATTGTATGAAACACGAGGGGAGTGTCATTTTTTTTAGTGTAAATACATGAAGGAGTGTTATAAGGATTCTATTTGTTTTCTTGCTTCTTCTTATACAATGACAAGTTTGGAAGAGAAAGAAAGGGATGAATTTTTGTGCTCCATGAAAGGCATGTTAGATCAAATGAAAGAGTTGGTGGATAATCATTCAAATTTGAACTATAAGTTAAGTCGAGCTTGCAATATCAACTATAAGCAAAAAATGACAAAATTCTATGGAAAAGGTGGTCCTAAAGAGTACTTAGCATGAGAAAAGAAAGTAGAGATTGTATTTGAAAACCATAACTTTTCTGAGGAAAATAAGGTAACGACTGCTATTATTAGCTTTGAAGATGATGCCTTGTTATGGTGGGAGCAATTATCATATGCTAGAGAGTATTATGGGTGAAATCCTATCTCTATGTGGTAAGGGATAAAGAGAAGATTGCAAAAAAGGTATGCCCCAAATTCCTATGAAGAATTGTTTCTAAGGCCTATACAAGCTTTTAAGGCTACCACTGATGATGAGATTATTATTTCTAAAGATACAATGGACATTCTAACTTCTTCTTCATGTGATGATACAGGTATTAAAAGCCAAGATTTTAAACATGATTGTACCAATAAAAAGACTATGATTGTATTAAAGAATGGTGATAGTATTGGTTTACATAATGATAAGATATCACTATTAGAAGTTTGTTCTAATGTTCAAATTGTAAATCTCATACATGATGATGCTCAAAAGGAAAATAAAATAAAAAGAAATAGATAGTGCGCATGAGAGTGAAAAATAAATAATTATTGTGCAGCAAAAGAAGAGTTGTGTGAAAACTTTAGAAATATGTAAGCCTAGAGTTGTAAAAGGAGAGCTTAGAGAGGATGCACCAAACCCAAGAGATGTCCATGCAAAAGGAGAGAGTGAGAAAGAAAAAAATCTTTATGAAAAAAGAGTGATTAATACTATTCTTCTAAATAGCCTACAACCATGTTTTTGTTCAAAGGGTTGTATTACACTGCTAAAGAAATTTATACTTTTATACAATGCTTTTATGTCTCTTTTGCAAGGTTATAAAGAGTGGTTTTTAAGAGAGATGCCTAACAAGCAAGACAACCTAACTCCTACTACTTTTGATAATGGTGCTAAAAAAATTTGTATAAAATGGAGTTTTCTAGCTTTTGTTTGTGCAATTATACATGTTTTCTTTATTTTAGGCATAATTCTTCTTCTTTTAATCATAATTTTTATGTAATAGGTTTTCTTTTAGTAATAAATATTTGTTTTCTTCTTTAAACTATTATTTTTGCATTTTTTTTGAAAATGTTAAACTTCTAATTATTGTTTTTCTTTTGTCTTAAATGTGATTTTAATAATCAAAATGTTTTTTCTTCTTCTTTAACTGAAAAATGTTTCTTTTTTTTCTTCTTCTTTTAATGTTTCTAAATCAATAATTTATGATTCTTCTTACTTTTTTCTTTTGATTTCAAATTTTTTTTGTTTCTAGTTGCTTTTGAATTTTAATTCCTGATTTTTGAGTTCTAGTTTTGTTCTAAACCTAAATTTTCTTTATTTAGTGTTTTTGTTAAAAAGAAATTTGATAAATTAGTGTTTCTTCATACTAGATGGAGGACATCATTAAGGGTTTCTTTTTATCTTTTTCATTTTGTTTTACATTCTTTTACTTTTTCTTTGGTATGATTGTTAGGTTTTATGTAATTAGTCTTTGATCTGGGTGGAAAGACTTATTCCTTGAAGATTGGACTTTTTAGTAGATGGATTTAATGGATCATTATCAAGCCCAAAATAAAAGCCCATTTAGATGTAATTTCAATTTAGGATACTTTCTATAGGCCCTTACTGACAAACCCTACAAGTTGGTAAAAAGTTCAAATTTTCATATTAGGACAAGAATGAGACAAAACATGTTAGATAAGGTTGTCCTGTCTTAACTACAAACATGTTTCAATAACATGGAAACTAATGTCCTAAGACAAATGAAGATTAAAATATGCACCAATTAAGATTTAACATTTGGCATCCAAGATTTCCAAGATTCTTCAAGATTTTTCTAACATCTTCCTAGATTCTATAAGATCTTTCCAAGATTTGCAAGAACTCTTCAAGATTGCTTCCTATTGGTTGAATATGAAGTACTTGTCTTCTTAGGATTATCTTTATTAGTCTTTCATTATTTTATGTAACTTTAGAAGATTTTCTTTAGATATTAGCTTGTAAAGGAAGAATACCTTTTTAGCCAATCACAAGGCATTCTTTTCTTCCTTATTTCATTAGGAAACCTTTTGTTTAACTTGTTTTTAGGTGGCCAAACTCTTTATGGCCGAATTTACACTTAAATTTTAGAGTTTTTATCATATTAGCTAGGTTATTTTGTAAGTGTGTGTATATATATATCCTCCATTAAACCATGATAAAAAAAAAAAGTCAAATGAATTATTCTTTTGGCTATAAGCTTTTGTGAGAGTGATTTCTCTTCTTGAGTTCTTGAAAGGACTTGGTTAGATTGTTGAGTAAGCTTAATAATTTCACAAATTCGTTTAATGTAGGTCTTAAATTACTTAGTTAATTTAGGATTGACATTAACAAAACTTTGAATCTTCAGAATTTATGTTGCTAAAAATAAGTTTTCTAAGGATCTAGTTGGGATTTGAATATCAAATCTTGTTGCTTGATTATTGAATAGATTTGGGACTTGTGTTATGCATACGAGTAAGAAATTTAATCCAACCTTGTTCATATTATAAAGGTTGGTGATATTGACATTCTCTAAAGTGTTTTAATTATTTTCTTCATTATTTTATCCCTTTTTTATTCTTAAAATTTCT
This sequence comes from Omphalea diandra, assembly GCA_949677035.1. Taxonomy (NCBI): domain Eukaryota; kingdom Viridiplantae; phylum Streptophyta; class Magnoliopsida; order Malpighiales; family Euphorbiaceae; genus Omphalea; species Omphalea diandra. The sequence goes on along the minus strand of CATIWR010266875.1, from coordinate 4,406 downwards.
TTCTTAATAAAATTAATAAAAAAAGTGTTAGAAAACTTTTGAGAAGTGTCAATACCATTGCTCGAATATAAATTATGAACATATAAATTTGATTGATAAACTTTCACAACTATTCGATCTTTTTTTATTTTCTTATAACTTTTATTTAAACACACACACACACATATATGTGTGTGTGTGTGTGTGTGTGTTTGTGTGTGTGTGTGTGTGTGTGTGTGTGTGTGTGTGTGTGTGTGTATATATATATATGTATGTATGTATGTATGTATGTATGTATGAATGTATGTATACATATACACACACATATATGTAGAAAGAGAGAAAGAGAGATTGAGGTATCTATCTCTAGAGATTTTGGTTCAATTCACATGGTGACAATTTTGAACTTGAATATGCTAATAAAGAGTTCATCATAATGGAATTAAAAATGGAAAGGAAGAAGAAATTGAGTAAAGCTCGTAGATGATTGAATATAGATTATAACAAGTTAAGTATATTTATACAGGCCTTAAGCTATGTTAGTATGATTCAAGGCTTTATCTATCGGTTTATGCTAAAAAGTTTCTATAGCCCATTTCTTTCCACTCCACATAAACCTTTGGATGATTGACAAGCATTAGCAAATTAGAATATTATCATGGTGAAATTAGTAATACTACAAATATTTCTCTTTTCCCTACTACCAAGATAAGGGTTTTAGGCACAAATTTCAAGGAGTATTCACTAGACCTTAGATAATTTTCTCTCTAAAATTACTAAACCTCTACTATACTTACTTGTTTGACCTATCCATTACCCACCTATCATAGTTACCTCTCTAACTCCCTTTCAACCATACCTCTTTACCACCCCACTCTCCCAAGCACAATTATCCTTGAGCACAATGTCATTGGGTGTGGAGTGACACTAATCCCTCTCCAACCCAACATTATCAACACCAACATCTACCTTACAAACTTCCCTACATTAAGAAAGCTTTTGATCCCATTAATGTCACATTTAACAAGCCTTAATTTCAACATGTTCTTAAGGATGAATATGTTATTGATGAACATGCTTTTTTCTTTAATGCAATTATTGAACCTATTACTACTATAGTTAAACTTGTTATGTGTTTGAATATGAAAATCTCATATTGAATGATATAAAACTAGTGATATACAAATAAATAGATAAAATATTCACCAACCTATGAATTTGTTTTCCTTTCCTAAGCCTATAAATTTCATAACATAATATCATAACTTAATAGCTAAATGGCTCAATGATCTTGAAGTCCATTTTAGATTGATGATTATTCCAATTGGGATCAAAAGGTTAATGGTGTGATTATTCCAATTCGGATCAAAAGGTTAATGGTGTTATTATTCCAATTTGGATCTAAAGGTCAATAATGTGATTATCACTACAAGAAGGTACTAAAATAGCGACGAAAATTAGTGATAAATTTGAATAGTTTGCTAATTATCAATGGAATGATGATAGCTTAATGATGGAATGCAAATTGATAAGTTTAGCAATGGATTAGCGAGGGGCAGTGATAAAATTTTAGCAACGAATAAAGAATCCATTTTAATCCATCACTATCTTTCACGCATTTTTCTAGCACCTAATTTAGGGACAGAGTAGCGAATGTATGACAATAGACTTTAGCATTGAAGATGTTGTTTGTCATTATTTATTGGTGGGAGTTAACGCCATTAATGTTGACGGAAGTTAGCGATGGATACGTCCATTGCTAAATTACATCATTGTTAATTAGCAACGGACCTGATATCTAATGGATTGTTCATTGCTAATCCCACTTAATTATGTAAATATTATAATTCTTTTCATATAATTTTTAATTATATATTTGTAATATTTATAATATTTATAATTAATAATATATAATTTATGAATATATATATATATATGAATATTTAATATTTGTAAATATTTATAGATATTTATATTTAATATATTTATATATAGTAATTGTATAATATTTTATATAAATATATATGATTATAATATTTATATGTAGTTAGTTTATTTATGTATATTTATAAATTATATTTATATGCAATTGTAAGTTATAAAATTATAAAATAATTATTTATATATAATTTTATTTATATATACAATTGTTATATAATTTTAAGTCTAATTTTGAGTTTATATATTTACTTTTTTTACTTTTCGTATAAAATTATATAATATTTGTATGTAAATAATATTTATATATAATTATATTATATTATGAAATATAATCATTTATACATATTTATATTACTAAAAAAATAATTATGATATTATAATTAGTACTTAGCAACGGATTGCATCTGTTGCTAAGTTGAGTAAATAAAACAGTTGTCGTTTCACTTAATCTTAGCGACAGATTGTGTATGTCATTAAGTAACATCCTTATATCTTTCTCCCTTCTCCTTCTGGTTCACTCTCTCTTGATCCCCTCTCTCATTTTCTCTTTTATCTCCTTTTTACTTTCAATTTCTTTGGTGATCACTCCCTTTCTTTAGCTCTATTTCACTCTCTATCCCTTCCCTCGCTCTTTCTATATGTCATTCACGTTTTCTTTTGAACCTCATCTTCCTCACACTCATTTATCTTTGAAGAATCTCGATCAACATAAAGGAAAAAGATTTCTACCATTGTCGGAGTTGATGCTACCACTGCCTACTATATTTAGGGTGAGAAAAAATCGAATCGGATAGGAAAAACTGACCGAATCAATTTAATTTGTTCAGTTTGGCTCAATCTTTAATAAATTTGGTTTGGTTCGATTTTCATTTTAAAAATTTCAATTGTTGGTTTGGTTTTCTATATAAAAACTAAAAAAATCAAAATTATTAATAAATCAAATTAATTTGAATTGAATTGATTTTAAATATATGTAATTTAATTAAATCGAATCGAACTAAAATTTTATAGGTTTGATTCAATTTGATTTGTATGTTTGCAAAATTCAGTTTAATCAGCTTGGTTTAATCAATTTTTTAAAAAATTTTGGCTTGATTTGATTTGTAAAATGTAAAATTAAGTTAACTGATTTTAATAAAAAAATCAAGCTGAACAAACCAATTTGCTCACCCCTAACTGTATTTCCGCTTATTGGTATTTTTTTTCGTATATTATTAGGGTTTGATTAATTGTTTTTTTAGATTAGGGTTCTTAAAAGGATTGAAATAATCTCTAATTTTTCTCTATTATTTTGAAGCGAATGTAAAATTGTATATAAGGTTAGGATTTTGAGGAGGAAATTGACAAAATTTAAAAACCACAATGTTTGTTGTGTTATAATTTTAATTCAGGACCAAATACATAAATTTAGAACACCAACTATAATAATTAAATGGAAACAAATTGCTTGCATGTCTCCGCATTAAATTCCAAAATGTTTTGAGCCATTATTTCGATCACTGAAAATAGAACACTCAAATAATAGGTCTGAAGAGGTTAAAAAGGGAGCTAAGTCTTCCTCTCCTTGACCTTCTCAAAGACGACTATAATAGGCATAGAAACTAGAGTTTTCATTATGAAGGCAGGAGAGGGGACCTAGCCTATTTATAATAAATTTTAACAGGCCCACTTATCACAGATCCATGTTAAAATAGGCCTACACTGGTCATCTTCCATATCGGCCCACAAAAGGTGTCACAAGCCCATAACTCAATTGATCACATTTTAATTGGGTTTATCCCCAATCAATAAACTATATTATTCAATTCGTTTTATAAATAATTAAAATAAACCCATAATTAATATTAGCCAACATAAAAAATTTCAACATTCTCCCACTTGGGCAATATTAATTATGACGTTTTCATATTTTAAGAAAGAAAATATTTTTGAAAACAACTCTCGGACTGAATACTTTAAACTCAAATGTGGCCACAAATTTTAGAAAACATATAGTTTATTGATAAAATGACACCTCAAACATAATCATGTCCACATGAAATCATCAATATCGGATCATGACAGTAGTTATGCCCCTTATTGACATAGTACCAATCCATAGTCACAAATATTGACAACTTAACCGACCTAGATTCCGATATGGTAGTGTAGCAAGAAAATAGCGTCCACATGTGATCAATACACTATTTTCTTGTCAGTCCTCAAAAATTTTCTCTTTCACACATGCTCAAACGAACAAGAGAAATTTACAAGGTTTCACAATAAGGCTTTTATTTTTATTTGGAAATACACACACAATGCCTTAGTCTTTGTTTCCAGAAACACAATTGGAAACTAATATAGTTTAAGATAATCACACCAGTTTTAAGCATATTACCCACCACTCATAGACTGAAATATATAAATCTATATATAAAATGTGCACATACTCAAAACAAACAACTACAAATCACTCAACACCTATAAATAAATGTGAATAAGCAATG